>PITB01003029.1:72677-136341 GCA_004024585.1 Paradoxurus hermaphroditus | reverse complement strand
CCTCATTCTCCAAATAAAAAACAAGATTAAGTGAATTGTCTAGAGGTTTTTACAAATAATGCACTTTTTAAGCAAATAATAATACTTTTGTTCTTTAAATTAAAAATAAACTTGGGAAAGCAACCTAACATCTTTGTTGCCCTGGTCTGGAAAAACACAACAAAACAAGACCAGTAGTCTTAATGAGAACCCTGAGCTCCCTGGGACGTTGTGTGCCACGGCTGGTTCTGCTCAACAGGGCACCGGGGTGCGGGCACCTGCGCGGTAACTGTCTAGCTGAGGCTGACAGGCTCTGACTTTGGACCGTCCTGACTTGTTTCGTAGGAAGCGATGCAGAATCAGGTGAATGCTAATCCCGAGAGAGCCAACCCTGTGACCGTGGCCACCCCCTTCATCTTCACATCTGGAGAAGTCGTCAACCTCGCCAGCCTTGTGTCTTCTACCAGCCCCAAAACAACCGCAGGTAGCATCTTACTAACATGGCGCTTGGTTTAGACTTGAACAGACTCCAGTTTTTCCTATGAGATGAATGGATGTCGTGTCCTTTGTTAAAATATTTAACAAATACGGGGCGCCTGGGTGGCTCAGTCGGTTAAGCATCCGACCTCGGCTCAGGTCATGATCTTGCGGTCTGTGAGTTCGAGCCCCACATCGGGCTCTGTGCTGACGGCTCAGAGCCTGGAGCCTGCTTCGGATTCTGTGTCTCCCTCTCTCTCTGCCCCTCCCCCACTCATGCTCTGTCTCTTTCTGTCTCAAAAATAAACTTTAAAAAATATATATTTGGGGCACCTGGGTGGCTCAGTCGGTTGAGCGGCCGACTTCGGCTCAGGTCATGATCTCGCGTCTGTGAGTTCGAGCCCCGCGTCGGGCTCTGTGCTGACAACTCAGAGCCTGGAACCTGCTTCGGATTCTGTGTCTCCCTCTCTCTCTGCCCTTCTCCTGCTCACTCTGTGTCTCAAAAATAAATAAACGTTAAAAAAAATTTTTTTTTAAATATATATTTAACAAATAGAAGAGTTATAATAAATTTTAAGGTTAATGCACTTTTTCTTTCTGGGGGAAGGGAAGATAATACCCAGGGATTATAGGTGAGTGCTTACTGTATTAAAAGTAAAATATTTCACAGATTGACCTGTGAAGGGTTGTATGTGACCACAAAATGAAAATGTAAGGGTATTTCAGGATGGTACCACTAAGTAACAGTTAAATATTCATAGTCTAAAATGTGATGACCGGAAAAGCAAGTAGGTGTTGGAGTGCTGATATAAACGAGGTACACGTGATTATTTGAATAAAGTGTAAGAGCTTCGATTTGCTCTTGGGAACATTTGTAACAAAATAGAGAAAAGCATCTTTTGAGATCCATATGTTTTTAAGAAAAACGTCTGTCTAAAAAGCAAATCGGGGCGCCTGGGTGGTTCAGTTGGCTAAGCATCGGACTCTTGATTTTGGTTCAGGTTGTGATCTCACGGTTCACGAGTTCAAGTCCCACATCGGGCTCTTCGCTCACAACACAGAGCCTGCTTGGGATTCTCTGTCTCTCCCTCTTTCTCTGCCCTTCTCCTACTTGCTGTCTCTTTCTCTAAAACAAATATAAATATTTTTAAAAAATAAAAAGCAATTTGAGCTGTTTTCAGCATTTGTTTACAAATATTTGTTTTACAGTTGAGGGGACTTGTGTCCTCATTTAAATAAATTTTCCAACTGACTTGGTTTCTTTTTCTCTTTCTGACTTTTAGTTAAAAATAAGACATTGTGGGGCACCTGGGTGGCAGTAAAGCGTCCGACTTCAGCTCAGGTCATGATCTCACGGTCTGTGGGTTCGAGCCCCACATCGGGCTCTGTGCTAACGGCTCAGAGCCTGGGGCCTGCTTCAGATTCTGTATCTCCCTCTCTCTCTGCCCCTCCCCTGCTTGCCCTCTGTCTGTCTGTCTCTCTCTCTCAAATGAACATTAAAAAAAATTAAAAGAAAATAAGACATTGTATTCCTAGTTAAGTTTGTATAATATCGAAGGAAGATTGTGAATGAAGTATTACTGTTGAAAGGCAGTGTGGCAAAAAGGAACAGTATGTACACAATATTCATAGAATTTTACATTCAGAACTGCATTCAAATACTGATTTGTTAGCTGACTACATGCTTAACCTTGGGAAGACTCTTCTCTGAGCCTTCTTTACTTATCTACAAAATTGGGATATAATAATACGTACTTTATGAGGTGGTTGTGAGACGTGGAGGTTTGTATTTCCATCTTATAGCAGGACTTCAGTAATCGGTAGTATTAAATGAAAATGTAACTTCTCAATGAAAGTTTATTCTGTTATGTCCTCAAGGGGGCAGTAGTGACCTTCGTTTTGTAGGCCACCGACTCTCATTTAAAATCACTATGCTTTGCTTTCAGCTGGATGATTCAAAAGGTTTGCCTTAAATATACGTATACGTGTAATCAGAACATTCACAGCTTTTTGGATTTGTTGTGGTTCAGGCCACAGTGACTAGAACGAATGCCTTTATAATCTAAAAGTCTTAGGAGCTAGTAAAGTTCTACGTTCACAAATATGTGGAAGGAGCCAGAGTTGGTAATCCCATTCCTGAAATTCTTCAGACCCTGACCTGAAATGATCAGCAAGGTTGAAGCTATAAGAAGCCTCGGCTCCCTTGGGCCCGTATCGTGTTGGTCATGTCGCTTTTGGCGAACCTGTGGTTTCTCTCTTCTGTGTGTTGCCAGCCACAAACTGGGATTGCTGAACCTTTACATAATAGAGTCGACTTCTCCAGTGTTGTCTCCTGCAGGAGGCAACTCCGCTCGCTCTCTCTCCCCCTTTGGGGGGGGAATCAGGGCAGATGAGAGGGCTGAGAAAAGTCGTGGGGCAAATTCGGGTTGTATGACTCAACCCGGTCAAAGGATTTTCTTTCCCGAATGGGGGGCAGTTTCTTGTTTCCCATCATCCACGGATACTTGTTTCATCCAGCGATAGTTTTAAGAATTAACTGAAAGGGAGGGGCTAACACACACACACACACACAAACACACACACACACACACAAAGAATTAACTGAAAGTACCTAGAATTATCATTTTAATGGATATATTTATTTTTATGTTTTTTTATGAGAGAGAGAGATAGAGACGGAGTGCGAGTGGGGGAAGGGCAGAGGGAGAGGGAGAAACAGAATCTGAAGCAGGCTCCAGGCTCTGAGCTGTCAGCACAGAGCCCGGCGTGGGGCTCAAACCCATGAACCACGAATTCAGGGCCTGAGCTGAAACCAAGAGTCGCATGCTTAACCAGCTGAGCCACCCAAGCGCCCCAGATCATAAAAACCCTTTTTAGTTCATCCCCATTTATTTTCTGCACCAGACCTCATTTGCCTGTTTTACCAAACTAGGTGATCCCCATGCCGCCTCTGCGGCACCCTTGCCAAAGTCCAGCACCTCGGTGCTGGCCGCCCTCGCGGCTCTTGCTGAGGCATCGGCCGCCCTCTCCAACTCCCACGGAGCCGCAGGTAGGTGAGGGCGTCTGCTGGGCATGTCACCACCCCTCCTTGCTTTTTAGGTTTGTTTATTTATTTTGAGGGAGAGAGAGGGAGGGGCAGCGAGAGAGGGAGAGAGAGAATCCCAAGCAGGCTCCGTGCTGTCAGCACAGAACCCAACGAGGGGCTCGACCCCATGAACTGGGATCGTGAGATCATGACCTGAGCCGAAACCAAGAGTCAGACACTTAATGGACTGAGCCACCCTGACACCTGAATTACCATTTTTTCTTCTGTTTTTACATTTCCAGTGGATTTAATTTGCATGAATATTGAAGAGTTATTGTTAACTAGAGACATCCAGGAAAGAGGCATGTAGAGTTGTTGAGCATCAGAGAGAAAAATGACTAAGCAGTATAATCAGGTGGCCGAGCGGCACCAGAGAAGGTTGAAGTTATTTCTTTGTATTGTTGCAGGGTCAGGTTTGTTTGCCTTGACTCCAGTTGCTTTAGATTGAAAGGTTTAGTCTTCTGTTAGCAGATTATTTGGGAAATACTCTGTTATGTTTTGACGATGCTATCATAGAATGATTCAAAATAGCAGCTGACATATGTTGTATTTATTTATTAAAGCATCAAAATACATGGGACTGCTGCCTGTCCCGTCATATCCTGCGTACTTCAGGGTGGCTTCCTTTTATTTCGTGGCAGATCATATTTTGGCATTTCTTTTTTTTTTTTTTAATGTTTGTTTATTTTTGAGAGAGGAAGAGAGACACAGAGCACGAGTGGGAGAGGGGCAGAGAGAGAGGGAGACGCAGAATCCGAAGCAGGCTCCAGGCTCTGAGCTGTCAGCACAGAGCCCCACGCGGGGCTCGAACTCACAAATTGTGAGATCGTGACCTGAGCCAACGTCATATGCTTAACCAGCTGAGCCACCCAGATGCCCCCACGTGTTGGCATTTCTAATAGAGTTGGGTGACTTACGCTGTATAGTACCCTTCTGATATTTAAAATAAAGAGGTCGCAAGTCCCTTAGCCGAAGCTAGTAGTCTTGGGGGAAAGACCTAGAGCTCCACACAGGGAGGGGCAGACAGTCACAGGTGGGGCTAAACACTCACGCAGGAGTCTCTCTGCAGCCCGCTGGCCGTCTGCTCCGTTGTAAGTGAAAGCAGATTGTTCTGATTTCATCTGCCGTTGACATTTGGGTGTGAGAACATTCCTCCAGGCCCATTTTTCCGACTGGCAGCAATCAGAGATCTCTATTCAGACGCGGACGAGTGAGCGGCATGGCAGAGGGGAAACAATGTAGTAATAGTTTGCTTTTTAAAACATTTTTTAGCGTTTATTTATTTTTGAGAGACAGAACATGAGTGGGGGAGGGAAAGAAAGGGAGGGAGACACAGAATGCGAAGCAGGTGCCAGGCTCCAAGCTGTCAGCACAGAGCCCGATGTGGGGCTCGAACTCACAAACCGTGAGATCATGACCTGAGCCGAAGTCAGAGACTTAGCTGACCGAGCCCCCGGGCGCCTCCGACTTGCTCTTTGAATGGATAAATCGCTTCACTTCTCCGGGTCTCAGCCTCCTCACGGATGGCTGGACCAGATGATCCGTCGAGGTTCTTTCAGCTCTAACATTCAGCCGTTCTTTGTTTTTAAGAGATGTGAGTGCTCTCTTGCCATTTCAGCAGCCAAACGCGTCTCATGTGGGGCCCATACCCACTTAGCGCGAAGGTTACCTCTGACTCTTTAGGCAGAGAAGTCCTGTAGTGCTAAGAACTCTTTTCCCTAATAGTTACTGGGGATATCGACTAGCCAATCTAAAAATCTTTTTTTTTTTTTAAGTTTTATTAATTTAAGTAATCTCTACACCCAATGTGGGGCTCAACCTCATGACCCCGAGATCAAGAGTCATGCTCTTCTGAGCCAGCCAGGCACTACCTTGCCCACCCGCCCCCCACTTTTTAATTACCAAACTGAATATCTTAAATTTTATTTTATTTTTATATTTTATTTTTTTTAATGTTTGTTTATTTTTGAGAGGGAGAGCGCATGGGGCAGAGAGAGGGGGAGACAGACAATCCAAAGCAGGCTCCGGACGGTCAGCTTAGAGCCATCAGTACATGGGACGCGAACTCTTGAATCATGAGATCAGGACCTGGGCCAAAGTCGGAAGTTCAACTGACTGAGCCACCCAGGTGCCCCTAAATTTACTACTTTAGTCATTTTTTTTAAACATTTATCTATTTTTATTTTTTAAATTTTTTTTACATTTATTTATTTTTGAGAGAGAGAGAGACACAGAGCAGGAGTGGGAGCGTGCAGGGAGCAGAGAGAGAAGGAGACACAGAATCTGAAGCAGGCTCCAGGCTCTGAGCAAGCTGTCAGCACAGAGCCCAATGCAGGGCTCAAACCCATAAACTGTGAGATCTGAGCCAAAGTCAGACGCTCAACCAACTGAGCCACCCGGGCGCCCCTTCATTTATTTTTAAGAGAGAGAGCATGTGAATGTGAGTGGGGGAGTTACAGAGAGAGGTAGATAGAGGATCTGAAGCAGGCTCTGCACTGTCAGCACAGAGCCTGATGCGGGGGCTCGAACCCACGGACCAAACCGTGAGATTATGACTTGAGCCGAAGTCGGATGCTTAACTGACCGAGGCACCCAGGCGCCCCGTGAATATCTTGATTTAACATAATAAATATGACACTCTTAGAAAGGTACCCGGCTACACTGGAAGGAGTCGGGGTTAGTTGCTGTTAATATTATCGTTTTCTGTCAGATGGGAGAAGCCACCTACCATTTGTGTCTGTCGGACTTCTTCCATGCTTTGACTGATTATTATTTTGTTAATTCACTATTGAAAATGCCGATATACTCTAATTTATAATTATTTTTCTAAGCTCCATAGATTTATTTAGACTTTCCAGATGCTTTCTGAAAAAAGAATTCCATGATCAGATACACTGGGGAAACTCGGCTTGTCTTACCCCTGTTGGAGAGTCACAGTGCTCATTAGCCCGTGGGGGTTTCTGATACTTCTTACAAAACAAACAATATGGAAGCATATTTAAACTGCCATTTTGAAAATACATTTCTGCAGCGGGCCCGTCCTTAGCGAAGGCTATTAACATCTCCACGAAGACACGTTAGAAAACCCTGTTCTACAGCAGTCACTATTTCCTTTTCTCCTCTGACTTCGTAGTGTTCACAAGCACTTGCTTTAGAAACTGTTGGAATCGAACTTCTTGTGTTAAGTTTTCCTATCCCTGATATTTATTATCAGTTTCAAGGAGGCTGAAATTGTTAAAGTCCTATTTTTTAAAAAGCTGAAATTTCAAAGGCACTTTTGTCATCTCTAGCTAATTCAGAGGAAATCATAGAGGGAAATCCCGTCGACTCATCAATCCAGCAAGTGGTGGGGAGTGGAGGCCAAAGGGTCATCGCCATAGTGACCGACGGAGTCCCTCTGGGTAACATCCAAGCCGCAGTCCCTGCTGGAAGCATCGGGCAGCCGTTTATTGTAACTATGCAAGACGGGCAGCAAGGTGAGTTACTCCATTTAGACAAACGGGTATTAAGAGATCTTTCAGACCCTCCACATTCTTCTAAAAGTGAGGCATGAGAGCAAGTAGTGGGACCAGGGGAATGCCAGGTGCCAGATTGGGCAAAGACGCTCCAAGAGAGGAGGAGAAACAGAAATCAGGCCGGCAAAGCCTAGTTTCCCTCCTCTGTGTCAAAGCCAAGAATCTGGTAGAAAAAAGAGGAAATAATATGAACTAATAGTTCACAGAAAATACTGATGGATCTTAGAATACGGAAATATGTTCAGCTGACTTCACGTACAGCGAGAGAAAGGCAGTTTCCTGCAGCCCTGAGATAGCATCCTAACACCGCGTCGCCAGAGGTGTGGAGAAATGGGCCTTTGTACTTTTCTTAAATGTTTATTTCGGGGAGGGCGTGAGTGGGGGAGGGGCATAGAGAGAGGGAGGGAGAGAGAGGGTCGAAGTGGGCTCCACGATGTCACCACAGAGCCCGATGCGGGGCTCGAACTCACGAATCATGAGATCATGACCAGAGCCGAAGTCGGCGCTTAACCGACTGAGCCACCCAGGCGCCCAAAATAGATACTCTTATAAATCACCTGCTGACTCAGTTGGTGGAGCATGGGACTCTTGATCTCAGAGTTGTAACTTTGAGCCCCAATTGGGTGTAGAGAATACTTAAAAATAAAATCTTAAAAAAAAAATCACTGGTTAGAGTGTAAGTTATTCTCTAAAGAACAGGTTACAGTATCTGTCAGTATTAAAGATACACATACCTTTTGGCTAAAAAGTTATTTTCTAAGAATTTATATTCACACACACAGGAGTGAAATATATACTAAGTTATTCATTACAGCAGTATTTGTAATCATCAAAGATTAAAGAGAACCTGAGTCGATGGTCGATGGTCGCTATACTTGTGGTGAAATAACATCATGTATAGAAAACGAATCCCCGCTGAACCCCTGAAACTGCTGTAACACTGTGTGTCAGCTGTGCTCAAATGAAACATTCTTTTCTTTTTCAAGTAGGCTTCACTCCCAGCACAGAGCCCAACAGGAGGTGTGAGCTCACAATCCTGAGATCAGGACCTGAGCTGAGATCAAGAGTTGGATGCTTGGGGCAAATGGGCATCTGAGTCGCATCCACCCCGGGTTTCGGTTTGGGTCGTGATCTCATAGCTCATGGGATCGAGCCCAAGTTGGGCTCTATGCACAGTGTAGAACCTGCTTGGGATTCTCTCTCCCCCTCTCTCTGCCCTTCCCCCATGCGCTCTCAAAATAAATAGAGTTGGATGCTTAACCAACTGAGCCTAAATCAAAAAATCTTTATTTATTTTTAATGTTTATTTATTTATTTTGAGAAGGAGCATGAGTAGGGAAGGGGCAGAGAGAGAAGGAGAGAGAATCCCAAGCAGGCTCCACTCTGTCAGCACAGAGCCTGACTTGGGGCTCGATCACAACCCGTGACATCATGTCCCGAGCCAAAATCAAGAGTTGGAGGCTTAACCAACTGAGTCACCCTGGTGCCCCTAAAAAGAAAAAAATGTTTTAATAAAAATGAAAGATGAAAACAACCTAAGTATACATCAGTAGGGAACTGGATAAAGAAATTGTTACACCCATACATTGGAATACTACGCAGCTATTTAAAATGAGGAAATGCCTTATGTACCAGCATGATCTTATCTCTAAACTATCTTGTGAAGTTATAAGAGTAAGATACAGGACAGTGTGCAGAATATGCTGCATTTGTATTTTTTAAAAAGGGGGAGATATATGTGTATTCACTAATATATTCATAGACTTAGGCCATCTTTGGAAGAACATTCAAGAATAACATTGGTAGCATTGGTTGCCTCATGAGACAGTACCTGGGCATGGACGGGAGGCTTTTCACTACATATACTTTTATGGCTTTTAATTTTTGAACCATATGAATGTATTACTTATTCAAGAAATACATCAGTAATTTTTTTCTTAAAGAAAGAAACTAATCATTACAACTTTATTTCTTAAAAATACTGGAGTTTAGGGACTCAGTCGGTTGAGCGTCTGACTCGATCTCAGCTCAGATCTTGATCTCAGGGTTGTGAGTTCAAGCCCCGTGCTGAGCTGTGTGCTGGGAGTGAAGACTACTTAAAAAAAAAATCGGAGTTTGAAAAGAAGAGGGTTGGTTTATTGCATTTGAGTCACCAAAATTTTGGCTCGGCCTAAATAATGATGGAGATTTTATAATTTTCAAACTGTTTAAATTAGTGGACCTTTGCGGTATCGGAAGAAAGAGTAAGAATTAAAACTTTATAATCCATGTTTTGGTATCATAAATTCTTAATAGTTTTATTTGGAAATATATTATTGATGTTTTCGTGAACATGATTATCATTTGATTTTTTGGGGCATCATGGGGTAGCTGAGAGACTCTGCTTATAATGGAGTTAAATAAATGAGAATGGCATGCTTCAAAGAGAAAAAAATTGAGGTTTTGCCTGATGAACTACCTGCTTTTTACAAATGTACGTAACCAGGCACAAAGACGGACAGCTGAGATTTTGTGAATTATCTGCAGAAAGTTTTAAAACCAAGACTCAAGTGCCTTTTCCACTTAGCAAACATCTAAGTGTTTTCTATTGCTATCAGTCGATGAGTACCCAAGGAAAACAAGCTGATTTTTATTTTATTTTATTTTATTTTTTGAGAGAGAGAGAGAGAGGGCACAAGTGAGAGAGACGGGCAGAGAGAAAGAGAGAAGCAGGGCTCGTGTTTTACCCAAAGTGGGGCTCGAGCGCACCCAGTGTGGGACTTGAACTCCCAAACTGTGAGATCGCAACCTGAGCCGAGGTCAGCTGCTTCACAACTGAGCCCCCCAGGCGCCCACGCGCTAATTTTTAGATCAACCAAACCAAATAACTGGGTAAATCTTCTGTTTTAAACAAAAATCATAAGGTACCCTAAAACCTAAATAGAATTTTAAAGTTTTTAATTTCGTGATCATCGTAGATTTATGTACAAGAAATAATACTCGATACAGAGAGATCCGGTGTGCCTAGCACCCAGTTTCCCCCTGTGGTAACATTCTGCAGTAGCGCAGTGACGCGGGAAATCGGCACTGATACGGCCGGCCAGCCTCCCTGAGATTTTTCCAATTTTATATGCACTCACTCGTGCACGCGCGTGTCTACTTAGTTCTGTGCGGTACAGTACACGCGTAGATTCGTGTATATGCTAGTCCCGTGCGGTATAGTGCGTGTGTAGATTTGCGCGCGGACCACCACAGGCAGGACAGAGAACAGTTCTAGCGCAAGGATCCCTTGTGCTGCTTTATGTCCGCCGCCGCCTCCCTTCCCACCCCATTCCTAACCCCTGGCAACCACGAACTCATTTGTTTTCTACCTCAGTACTTTTGTCATTTCAAGAACGTTATAGGGGCGCCTGGGCGGCTCAGTCGGTTAAGCATCCAACTCTTGGTCTCAACTCAGGTCACGATCTCGCAGCTCATGAGTTCAAGCCCCACGTCACACTGAGAGTGCGGAGCCCGCGTAAAGCGGGATTCTCTCTCTCTCCTCCTCTCTGCCCCTCCCCCCCTCGCTCTCTGTCTCTAAATAAATAAATAATTGTTTTCATAAGAGAACATTATATAAATGGAATCCTGTGATATATAACCTTTTGAGATTCGCTTTTTCCTTTCGGCATAATTCCCGGAAGACCTATCCAAGTTGCCGTTGGTATCGGCGGTTCCTTCCTTTTTATTGCTAAATAGTATCCATGGTATGGAGTGTAACCGCTCAGTGAAGGACACTTAAGTTGTTGCTGGTTTTGGACCATCTATGAATAAAGCTGTTATGACCAGTACTGTGCAGGATTTATGGGAACATAAATTTTCAGTTCTCTGGGATGCATGCCCAGAAGTGCCGTCGCTGGGTTGCACGGTAAGCGCGTGTAGTTCTGTGAGAAACTGCCAACCTGTTTTCTAGCGTGACCGGGCCGGTTACATTCCCCCCAGCGGCTTACGGATAATCCAGTTTTTCCACATCCTCGTCAGCATCTGGCGCTTCCACTGTGCTTTAGACTTGTGGCCGTACTGAGAGATGCGTAGGGCCTGACGTGCGTCCCCGCTCTCACTCACCTGTAAGTGTCTGAGGAAATTAGGTACCGTGAGCGGCAGACCGCTCATGTGAAGTTCTCCGAGATCTTCTGTAAAGACATCAGGCCTTTTTAGACCAGTCACTGCTGAAGAGCCGCGAGCGGGGGCGCGGCCGGCCCGGGCCGGCAGGTGTCTGACCGCGGCCCTGGTCGCGATCTCACCATTTGTGAGTTCAAGCCCCACGTCGGGCTCTGCGCTGACAGCCTGGAGCCTGCTTCCGATTCGGGGTCTCCCTTTCTCTCTGCCCCTCACACCCCCTCTCTCAACAATAAACAAACATTAAAACAACAACAACAAAGAATTGTAAGCTTATTGGCCATAGCTTCTAACCTAGAGTTAGACATCTTTATAAGAGCCTCAGACCTGGGCGTTCCCTGCAAGGCCTCCAAACGTGCCTCTCTAATCCTTCTGTTCCTCTCTGTGAGGCCCCGCTTTCCCCGGCGATTCTAAAATCCGAAGAGATAGGAACAATAAGGTTTGATATAACATATGTCAGTTTATTTTCTAGTTTAAAACAAGCAATAGGAGTCAGTGAGGCGCCTATCCGTGCAGAGTCTGCTTGGGATTCTCTCTTTCTCCCTCTCTCTCCGCCTCCCTCTCTCCTTCCCCCACTTGTTCTCTCTCACTCTCTCTCAAAAGAAATTTTAAAAGTGTAAAAAAAGCAAGCTTAAGCGAGCAGCACCTCTTTGTCCTGCCCCGCACTGACCACCTCCGTTGGCTGTCCCCTGGCCCGCAGTTCTGACCCTGCCCGCCGGCCAGGTGGCAGAAGAGGCCGCGGTCGGAGAAGGGGCAGGAGGAGCGGAGACGTCGCCACTGACTAAGAAGCCGAGGTTGGAAGAGACGACGGACGGCGGCGGGGAGGAGAGCAAGGTAACGCGGGTAGGAGCGGTGGTGGCGGGGCGGGAGAGGCAGAGCTCCGAGGGCCTCGGCCCTCCCGTCGGCACAGCCCGGGATGCGGCCTTCTTACCGGCGCCGGTTCGGGCTCCTTCCCCAGGAGGGCGCCGGGCGCGAGCTCCTCCAGCGGCAGCTGCGCGAGGCCCACCGGCGGGCCCAGGAGTACCGGCGGCAGCTCCTGAGGAAGGAGCGGGAGGCGGAGCGGTACCGCCTCCGGCTGGAGGCCCTGGCCCGGCCGCCCGCCCCGGCCGCCGCCGCCGCCGCCGCCGGCGCGGGCCTCCCCGCGGTCCCGGAGGCGGCGGAGGGCGACGCCGTCCTGGTTACAGAGGGGGCGATGGAAGAGAGAGAGACGGAAGTGAGCGGGCCAGGAGGGACGACGGAGCCTCATCCTGGAGTTTCCGTGGGAACCGTTTCGTCGTAACATGCGAGGGCCACGGCTTGCACTATGTCCGTCTCTTTCCTCGGTTTAAAAGAAAATGCAGGGGACACGCAGCGTATAAAAATGAAGAATGTCCTACAGAAGAAAACCGTAGCAGGGTACAGTGCTGGGACTCAGGAAGGCTTGCTGTGCAACTGGAAAATTCAAAGCCAAATTCAGGGGAACCCTTCTTCCGAGGGACCGAAAGAACAAGGCCCGAATTCCCAGCTCCCGCCGCTGCTTTTCGCTCGGCCGCGAAGGAGTGCCGCGGGTCGTGGGCTGGTCGTTGTCCAAGAACTGACTTTCTGACCGAAGATTTTAAGACCACATTCCTAGTGTGGACACGCACCGGGCCTTTGATAGTCGTACCTTCAAGTGACCTTATAACTTGCCTGAGGTTGGCGTGTACCTGGTAGAGAGGACAGCTGTCGGGGAGGGGGGTCAGGAGCAAGCTGTGGGGAAGAGAAGGAAGTCCATCCCGCTTCCAGAGGAGCCGGCGCGCCGCTCTGTCCCGAGTTCACGGCGCTGGAAAGAAACTGGTAACTGCCTCACTGGCCCCGCGTCCGTCATGTGTCCGAAATTCAGACGCCGGTGTAAGAAACGGAAGTGGAATATTTAAAAACTGGAGAGGAGAGAAAACGTGTTTCTGTGGGAGAAGGGTCTGTCCATCCGGAAGCCTCCGGGCGGCGCTTCACGAGGCTGGAAGGCGGCCAGGAAGAGCGAGCGGCGGGGCTATGAAATTATGAAACCGTCGGGTCTCGAGAGGCGGACCTCGCCCAGGCTGGATTTTATAAAACCACCTTCGGGAGGGGAGTCTGTTGCTAGAACAGCTTGCTTCCAAACATTTATTTATATAATATCGAGGTTTAATACCAACTTTTTAATTTTATAAAACGTTGCTGAGTTTCCTACGTGTGCCTTTCCGCGGAGTTCGCGTGGTATCCGCCTAACTGCGGAAAGAGAACCGGCGGGAGAGGCGAGCGCCGAGGGCGGGCGGAAGTTTGTCTGTCTGACTCCGGAGGAGTGACTTGCTCTGTTTCCTGAAGGTCGCCCCGCGCAGAGCTGCCGGGCCTCGCAGGCGCTCGGAGTGTGGCCAGAGACTGAAAGTTAGTGCCCGAAGGTGAGGGACCCAAGGTCCCAGCCTGATAACTTCGTCTGCCTGCCTGCCGACTCCCTTCGCCGCCGCCGCTCCGCCTGCTCCCCCTGCCTGCACACTACGGACGGTGTTTCTCTTCGTTGCTGGGTTTTCTGTGTGTGCCAGTTTGGGGTTTGGGGTTTTCTTGTTTTTTGTTTTTTGTTTTCAAAAGAAAGGAGGGATGGCTGGAGAGAGACAGGTTGTGGAGAGGTTACATCACAGAAGTTACTGTTTTTGAAACTGGGCCCTCATCATTCTCGACCTGCTTGCTGGCTTTATTGTAAATTAGAAGAAACCGGAGGGAGACGTGCCAAGGAAACACTTGAATGACTGTTTAGAAGACGGTTTTCTTAATTAGCGATCATGGGGAAAACAGACAGTTTTCATTTGGAATAAAACTTGACCGTTCGCACGGCTCTGTGTACCTTGATTAGCGAAGTAATCTGCCGCAGTTTTCCAGAGGTGCAGGATCACTTGGGGCTCAAAACAGACTGAAAACAGAACTCCCCAAACCAGAGTTAGCGAACAGAATTGCCTCTTAGAGGCTTATGGGCAAAAATACCAGTTTTGAAAGGAATCTTGGCTACTGGCCACCAGAAGTAGGTTTTCTGGAGGGAATCGAGAGGTTACTCCGGGACTGGGGGGATGAAGTGTGGTGGGGGTAAGGATGAGGGCAAAATTGTGCCATCTGCTGTCAAATCATCCCTTTTTTTTTTTTTTTACTTGTGATGTTTTCTTTTCTCTGGGTCCCTTTGTGAACCAGGTGCTAACAGTAAGCTGCTATTCTGTGCCTTTTCGGAGCCTCAGCTTGACAAAAGAGATAGAGGGACCAAGGAGCAGTTTCGATGTGTTTTGTTTATGTTCTGTGTGTCTATATTGACTTTAATTCCTGTTTTTCTGTTTCCTTTCCTGTTGAGGGGTGCAGAGGTTACCCAGCCCCAGCCACCTTGCTCTTTGGGGTAGCTTCTGATGGGGGTGGGGGGGCGTGGGGGGCAGGAATTGCCGTCCAGCACTCCCTGCTGAGCGTACAGTCCTACTGCTTTAGGGAACTGTTTAGAATTCTTATTGTTCTCCTTCTGTAGGAGGCTGTCATTCTCGCCTAGAAAAAATCTTCAATACAGTCCAGGTCATTTTTGATGATGGGGGTCTCTGAGATAGGGAGTCGGGGTAGGGAAAGAGGAAAGAGAAACGTCTGGAAGGGGGTGGGGAGCAAAAAGGCATTTGTTGTGATTTACTGGAAATACACCTTTTGGCATCCCGAGGAAAGGAACTAGGATTTGATCTCTGGTTGTATTGCCTTGGAGAGAGTGGTAGGTCGGGACCGCTTGAGGTGGTCAGAGGTGCAGTACTAAATGCGTTAACGGCAATACCGTTTTAGGGGGTCGTGTACCTTTCTGGATCAGCAGTGGGTGTTGGGGAAATGGCGCTAGGTCTGCTGGGTGGGTGGATGCGGCCGGTTCACTGGCAAGATTGGGTTACAGGGAATCAAATGACAGACAGGTGGTTCGGGGCTGCAACTTCGCGGAGAAACCTGGAACCCAGGGGCTCGCCTACCGAAGAATGGGGCTGCTTTCACGATATCAGTATTAATATATGAAATGTAGACTCCACATTTGATTTTGGTCTTAGGCCTTCCCCCAAAAGACAGAAAAATCTTAGTGTCTCTGTTTGTGTCCTGGGTTCAGGGAAATTACTGGCAGATATGTGAATGAACGTTCCCTTCCCGTCACTGCCTCTGTGGGAGCTCTCCGTAGTGCTGCCAGGGTCCGCGTCTCTCCGTGGCCGTGCGGGGGGAGCCTGACTTTGGGATTTCTGCTTTGAACCCAGCGCCTCAAGAGATGGGCCTTTTCTCTGTCGGGTCCACGGGCGGTTATTGTTGGCGTTGCCTCCCCCCTTCTTCACCCTTACCACTGAATTAGTAACATTTTTGTGTCCGCTCCATAGTGTTAGAAATCTGTGGCGTACAAAATGACTTCTTTTCTCTGTATTGATGTAAAAGAAATGAACTCACCAGAGGGCTCTGTGACCAGGGCAGTTTTAATACCCCTGTGTCGGGTGCGTATTCGTGTGCACATTTATAAATACATACGGACCTTCCCACTTTTGTTTATTTGAGGTTCAACTCGAAAGCACCTCATTTCATTAAACACGTCAGCCAGCGAGGGTTTCTGCGGCTTCACTAAACGGGCTGAAGAAGCAAAGGCCTCACCGTGGTCCTTCTCGAGGGGCGCTCCGCCGGGCAGGAGGAGAAGCCCCAGGAGCGGAGCCCCGGGGAGAACCGGCCCCTGGCTTTACAGACCTGGGTTCAGCGTGCGGTGTGAGGACACACACCACGGACGCCGCCGGGCGGGGCGGGGCCCTGCGGGGGCGGGGCCCTGCGGGGGCGGGGCGAGCCCCAGTTCCACTCCGGCGGCGGCCGACTGGAGTCGAGGGGCCGTGGCGCCGGGAGCAGGCGGCCCGTGCCTCTGCCTTCCGGGCTGAGAAACCTCAGCCTTGGAGAGAACGCGTGTGGCCCTCTCCTCGCCAACCGCATTGTGGACTTCCAGAGCCGGAGGGTTTCAGGCAGGCAGTGACACACACACACACACACCCCCCCCGAAGACGAATATTAGGAATCAGTTTTTGTCCAGATTTACTGGAGAATGGCCTCCCAGCGTGGACTGCAGGTGCTGAATAATTTCTGAGTTAGGACTCTTTCCCGTGCCGCTGTGGCGACCGAGAGACCAGGAGCAAGAGGGATGTGAATTCGAATCAAGTAGCTGTGAGCCGCTGGCACCGCATTTTCCGCCTCGGAGCGTCTTTGGGATTAGCGGGTGGGGCGACATTCCCAGACTCCACAGTAGCAGTTTGGCTTCTTAATGGCAGGAAGTTGTGATTCGCGCTTGCTCTCTCTTCACCCTTCCCCTCTAACTACTTCTGCTTCTGTGACCCCATTGTTCTTATCGAGTCTTTCCCGGGCATTAATAGGTAATTAATAGGTCATTTCTAATCTGTGGGCCTGGTCTTTCCTCTTTCCACTCCCCCCCTTCGCTATTACATATTTTCTGTTTATTCTGAAATGGTTTGTTTCTGACCAGTAAGTGAGGTCACACCCTGTATCCTGTGCTTCCCCGTTGCTTTCAGGCGTCTCGTCTGTCAACAGTAAGGGATAAGGATAGCAGCTCGCTTCTCTGGCTTTGTCCTGTCTACTGTCCTTCTGCCAAGGTCATTTATGTGGGTGGAGGAGAGAAAGGGTGGGCGGGGCGCCCAGATTCTTCGGAAAACGTCCTCGGTTTTTCAGGTTTTCTGATAGCTTTGCGTACAGCATGTTTTAGGAGAGCTTAAATCCACTCCTCTTGTTTTCTTTAGGATTTTAATAGGGTTTGATTTCGATGAGGATTGCGTGTATGCGTGTGCGGGCGAGCCTTTGCGTGAATATATCCCGATACAAATCTATATCATATGTACCATTTTTCTACTATCATTTAAAATAAAGATGTTTCTTAATAAAATGTCAAAGTCTTATCGTTTCAGGGTGTCATTGAAATTTTTTCCATCTCCTGGGCAAAAATCGTATCTCGTTCCTGATCACAGATAAATCTCAACAGGGCGTTGTCTCTGTGCAGCTGAGCTAATGAAGGCAGAGCAGGGGGAGGGTGCTGGGGGCGGGGGTCTTCTGTCCCCTGGCGGGGTCTCTTCCGAGCCATTCACAGCCTCTGCCTCTTCCTTACCTGGCTCCTCCTCAGCTGGTCGTCCTAACAGGCTGAGCAAGTGGACGTAAGGGCTGCAGTGACCGTGGAGAGAGCCTTGGACTGGCTCCTTAGATTTACGTCTTCCTCCCTTGTCCTCCCCCCACTCCCTCGCCTGAAAGCAAACACCGGGAGGAGAGCACAGCGGCTGAGGGAGGTGATTCTGTGCCTCGTGTGGGAGTAAAGTCAACGCTGAGGTCGCAGGTGGGGGGAGGGCGGGAGGCTCAAGGAGGCTCGGAAGTAGCGGATTTGCTCTGCCGGCCCCTCAGCTGTTCCCAGCCAATCAGGTGCGTGTGGCCCCCGCAGTCCCGCGTGGCACACACGTGTGAGGCGAGTGGAGGTGGCACTCGGGCTGTAGCACAGCCCCCGCCCGTGTCCGGGCTCCAGAGAGCCATCCGGCTGCCTGGGGGGCCATCCAGGGCGCAGTGTTCTCCGAAGCTGCTCCACTGGCGGTAAGGATGCCTTTTTTTTTTTAAAGAGCCAGGGAGAGGGTCAGAGAGAAAGAGAATCCGAAGCAGCCTCTATATGCTCGGCTCAGAGCCCAGTGCGGGCTCCGTCTCACAAGCGTGAGATCACGAACGGAGCAGAAATCAAGAGTCGGACACTTAACGGACCGAGGCCCCCAGGCGGCCCCAGGATGCCTTTCTTAAAGGAGGATAATACCAAAGCCAAGGACACATAAGCATGTGTGCTCAGCAAGTAGAAACTCCAAGGCAAGGCTCTCCAAGTCAACATTCAGGAGACTGAACACCTGCCGTGTACTAGGCTGTATGTAGACCGTTGCTTTTTGATAAATATATATACAGGCCCCAAATCCTGCGTATATATTGATTACAAGGTACATCTGGTAGCGCACCTCAGAAACGTGCAGACAGCCTTTGTTCTGCTGCGAGAAAACGCGCAGGGCCTCGAGGCTTGAGACACGAAGAACTAGAAGTCTTGCGGAACTAGAATCCTAGCGTGAGAAGCCATCGGGGGCGTGGGAAAGCTGGCAGGGAAGCGGAGGGAGGGGGACCTAGCGTTCCCTGACGGGTGATATTCTTAAAGGATGGGGGGGAGGAAACAGCACGAATTAGGGCAACTTTCCTGAGATTTCCTCCGTGAAAAGGAGCCTCTACTCCAAGATCAGTAGGTAGAAAATACAAGAGAAAAGTTGAAGCGAGAGCAACTCAGTGAAAACCACAGCTGTGCGCAGTTTGTGCGAGACGTCTGGCAGGTCGGGTAAGTCGGTGCGACTATAGGGGACAGCTTACAAACAATGGAACTCGGTAACTGAGAGATTAACAGTAATGTCCAGTAGACAGTTTATACGTGTTAAACATGTTAAAAACGACAACTATAAGGGACCCCTGAGCAAAGCGTGGGGCCGCACGCCCCTCCCACAACCAGTCCTAAAGTTCAAGAAAGTTCTTACTGTAAGAAAAGTGATGTTTGAGAGGGAGACCAATATTATAAGTAATACCAGCTTCTATGCATTAAGGTTTTTTGGGTTTTTTGGAGGGGTTTTAACTCTTCACCCAACTTGGGACTTGAACTCACAACCCAAGATCAAGAGTTGCATGCTCGAGGCGCCTGGGTGGCTCAGTCGGTTAAGCGTCCGACCTCGGCTCAGGTCATGATCTCACGGTCTATGAGTTCGAGCCCCGCGCTGGGCTCTGTGCTGACGGCTCAGCCTGGAGCCTGCTTCGGATTCTGTGTCTCCCTCTCTCTCTGCCCCGCCTCCGCTCATGCTCTGTCTCTCTCTCAAAAATAAACATTAAAAAAAAAAAAGTCGCATGCGACTGAGCGAGCCAGCCAGGCGCCCCTCTACGCGTTAAGAGGCTACATGTCTCCCACTGACCCAGACAGTTCACAGACGCACAAACACACCTATCTTGCAAGGTATGTATTATCTTCAGAATATAGATTTTAAAAAACAAAACAGGTTGTGACTGCCCAGCGTCCCTCAGCTTTAAAACCATTTATACTTTCTAAAACTACAGTTTTGGGGCACCTGGGTGGCTCTGTCGGTTTGGGGATCCGACTCTTCATTTTGGCTCAGGTTATGATCCGGTGGTTGTGGGGTCAAGCCCTGCGTCAAGCTCCGCGCCGGGCGTGGAGCCCGCTTGGGAGGCTTTCTCTCCTCCCTCTGCCCCTTCCCACACTCGCTCGCTCTCAGACCGAAAAAAAATAAAAACTAAAACTACAGTTCTACCTGGTTACTGGTGTTCTTTCCTCTGTAACCCGTCCTTTGGTCAGCATATGATCTGACTTTGGGCAGGGAGGGAAGGAACAGCGGTGACAGAACTCCCAGCGGCCCCTGGTGCACACTCAAAGCCAGCTTTGCTCCTGAACCCATTCCGGGGGCCGGCGATACTCGAGCAGAACGATGCTTGTGAAGGACGGACGCGGTGTTCGGCTCCAGGCCTGCTGGGCAGCCTCCGTCTTTCCTTCTAGATCGCTCTCCTCCCTCTCCGTCGTCTTCTCTGTCCTGGGAGGCTGTCCTGCGAGATTCGCATCAGTGGGCCCCCTGCACCGCGGGTTCCACTCGGACTCCCGCTCCGGCAGGGGACTGGAGGGAGAGACAACGCCCGAGATCAGGTTACGGGTTTCCCAGGTGGCATTCGTTGGGGTCCCCTGGGCACCCGTATCCTTCGGTTAAAGGTCACTGCTCCTCTCAATGCAGCCTGTCCTTCCAGTTCCGAATAACCACTACGTCCCAAGGCTGGTACTGTTCCCCCGGGTACTGACCTATCCCTTGCCCACACTTTAAAATCAGTCCTTTGTTATGTCGAGCGTGTCGTCTGTTTCCTGCTGGGACCTTAATATATGGGGTAGCGGGAGGCAACCTTTGGGTCTCAGGCTTCGTATTTTCTCCACGTCCTTGCGACCTTACTCATACATGTGCCCTTAAATTCTTAGGAGCCAGCAGTTCTGAAGGGTCAACCGCTGGATTAAGTAGCAGAAAGGGACTCACACCTGTGCGATTCCCAGGCGTGGGGAGGTGCCGTCAAGGAGCCACAAATCCGAGAGACAGTAATAGCTCAGGCCCCTGTGACTTGGCTCCCCAAGAACCCAAGATGGTGAACAGCTTTTCAAGCTTCGTGGCTGTGGAAGCTTCTGTGTTTCAGATCCCCAAAGTCTCCCACAAGCCGCCGGGCTCTGCCCGCTGGGGCCCCGGTTTCTCCACAACCTCCCAGGAGGCCTCTGAGAAATCGGGCGTGGAAATCCCTCAGGGCGACAACCCGAGCCTCTTGCCGGCACTTACTGGGTTTTTTCTAAAGACAAGGTTTGACTGAAGATCCTAATTTTGTTTTTTTAATTTTTAATGGTTTTTATTTATTTTTGAGAGAAGGAGAGAGGGTATGAGCGGAGGAGAGGCAGAGAGAGAGAGAGAGGGAGACAGAGGATCCCAAGGGGGCTCCTCGCTGACAGCACAGAGCACCACGAGGGGCTCAAACGCATGAACCGAACCATGAGATCATGACCTGAGCCAAAGTTGGACACTTCACCGACTGGGCCACCCAGGTGCCCCCCTAATTTTATTTTTAAAAGTTTATTTATTTATTTTTGAGAGAGAGAATTACAAGCAGGCTCTGCACTTTCAGTACAGAGCCCGAGCCAGGGCTCGAACCCATGAACTGAGAGATCATGACCTGAGTCAGATGCTTGGGGCGCCTGGGGGGCTCAGTCCGTAAAGCATCGGACTTCCCTTCAGGTCATGATCTCACGGCTTGGGAGTTCAAGCCCCGCGTCTGATTCTGTGCTGACAGCTCAGAGCCTGAAGCCTGCTTTGGATTCTGTCTCCTTCTCTTTGCCCCTCCCCTGCTAGCACACTGTCTCTCTCAGATATAAACAAATATTTAAAAAAAATAAAAAAAGAAAAGTCAGATGCTTAACGACAGAGCCACCCAGGTGCCCCAAACTAATATCCTAATTAAAAAAAAAAGAGTATCAACATTATCTTTTTAAGTATCCTTAAATTAAGGGGTCATGTTTAACCCTCTGTTGTCAGTGACAATAATTTCTTTGAATTCCTTCCCTTAGTTTATTATTCACTCCTCTCTGCCAGGATGAGGTATTTCAGGAGTATTAACGAATTGCGTACTTGGTAGTAATCTATTTGGGGCAAATAACCTTTTCCCACAAAGCACTTAATTTAAACCTATATACTTATATGGTGCTTTATTATAACCCCCCCCCCGTTGCCATATATCCTTTATCTGCTCTATAAGAGAAACTGAGGCTCAGAGAGGTTAATTGAATTGCCAAGGTCACACACAAAATTATTAAGTGCCAGAGTCCAAGGACTTTTGTTCTCAGTGCAACAGAGTTGCTTGCACTAGCCCTGAGAAGGTTCTGAGAATCCAGTTTAGACATTCTTGGCTCTAGAGAAGTCGCCAGCCTTTGTAAATGTTAATTAATGAACACCCTTCACGATTCAAATGAAACCAGGACTTTGACCTGTGAATTCCTGCCGCCTCTTGCCACCTCCCTTTCGAGTCTATATTTAAACCTGAGAATCATTTACCCCTTTCCTGTGACCACCTTCAGGGCAAGAGCGGACATATTTTGGGACTTGTCGACTTCGTCCTAACGTTTTTCTTCATCCCGGGTTGAACACCTCGGTTTGAAGAGGATAACGAAGTCAGGTGTTTGGAAAGATTCTCCACGCCTTCCTTGCTCTCCTTCACTATCCAGGAAACTAGCGATGGTTTTCAAACATCTTGATTTAAGTAAGGCAGCCGAAGGGGAAAATGAAGACCTAAAGGACCTCTCCGAGCTGGGGAAACACGCTCCGAGCAGAGGGTAGACTGTAGAGAGCAAACATGGCCGAACAAGGTGGGAGGAACGTTCAGAAGGCAATTTTCAAAAAACCTTGACAAAGGGAAACAGACTGCTGAGCAGAAGATCGCAGTTGGGTCGCCTGAGCAGGCGTTTGCAGGAATCGCCATCTCTCCTTTAAAAGTATTTTCACGTACATTATCATTACTTGAGCCTCTCAAACAACCCCCCTTTTCGGATGAGGAAACCGAGGCTTAGGGCAAAGTTCTGACTTGTCAGGATTCCAGGTAGCAAAGGGAGGAGCGAGAAACAATCTCGGTTCTTCACATTGTTCTCAGCGGTTTCCCACCAAAGGCCCTTCCGCGGCCAAGAGGCCAAGGTTTCCTTAGCTGCAGGGCTCGGGCCGGCCTCCAGGCGGCGCCAGTGGGACGGCGGCCTAGGGCTCCGACTGGGCGGACACTCGGGCCACGCGCCGGCAAAATCCTGGACTTGTAAAGCCGCGAAAGCAGCCACAGCCCCCGCCAGGCTTTAAGAGCCCTTCGACTCGAGGTAGTGGGCGGGGCAGACGGCCCTGTCCGCCCCTGCCATTGGTCCCGGGGGTAACAGACAGGTGTCTTCAGCCAGCCCCAGCTAGAGGAACGACCGAACCGGCACCCGCTGGCCGATCCTCGGCGCGCGGAGCTGGCGAGCAGCCAGAGACTCCGCGAGAGGAGGCTACGCATGCGCGCCAGGGAAGCCACGCTCTGGATGCTCCCTCCGGCTCCGCCAAGGGGATTACTGACTGCCCCTCAGAGAACTGCCGAGGGTAGCCCCTGCCTCCAACAGCGCGGACTCCTTTGCCGTTCTCTGCAGCCTCCCTGTCACGCGACCCGGGCTCCGATTTCCTGTCGTGAAACTTAAATCACTGCGCTGCAGCTTCATTTTATTTCTCAAAAAATACCCTCCCCCCACCCCGCGGAACAAGCTACGAAAACGTCCTCGATCCAGCAACGTGCTCCGGCGCACTCCCCACCCCACCTAAGCTCTGCCACGGGTCTCCCGGGCCCTGGTTCCGCTCCACACACCGTTTCTTCCTCCTTCAGGAAACCTTTCCTGATTAACCCCGGTGGGACCGCAGCCATCCCAATTACTCGGGAGAGTGCAAGGCCAAGATAAAGGCAGAGAAGCGGGGGCAGAGGCGCCCAGCGAGCGGACCGGTCCCCGCCCCGCCCCCTCCGCCAGGAAAGCCAGGCACGACTCGGGGACAAAGCTGTATTGGGCAGCGGAGGCTCCTACACAGTAGGAGGAGGCACGTCCCGGGAGGCCCGAGGACTCTGTACACACAGCGCGCGCGCGGCCCCAGCCCCGTCGGCCCGTCCATCCGTCCTGCGGCCCGCCCGCGGCCCAGTCTATGGAGGAAGCCCGAAGGGGCGAATTAAGGCAGCTTGGCTGAGGGAGGGGGGAGTGGGAGTGCGCCAGTTCCCCCCCCAAAAGCTGGCTCACTGAGGGGGCGAGCTTCTCACCTCCCACTCCTCTCTCGAGGACAGGGGGAAAGACAGTCAATAAATAAACCCGAGGCGGGCGGGGACCCCGGGAGACTCTCAGAGTCCAGAAAGGCTGGAGGTGTGGAACGCGGAGAGAGGGAGGGGGTCTGTCCTTGGAGACGCGTCCGTGCGCGCCTGGCCTTCGCGCCCCACGGGCCTCGAGGGCGCCATTCGAGGGCGCGGCGCGGCGCCCTCTAGAAGTTAAAATGGCTGCCGCTGGGGAGGACCGGCGGGGAGGAGGGCGCGGCGAGCGGCGGCTTCGCGGGCGGCTGGGGCTTCTCGACGTCCACCCTCTTCGGGGCGCGGCCCCGATAGCCCTCCGGCCGGCCCAGGTACAGAAGGTGTCTCCCGGGCCCCCCGCAGTACCTGGAGGGGCCCCCCGAGGGGACCCGAGTGAGCAGGGCGGGGGGCGCACGGTGAGCGGGGAAGGGCGTTCTGCGGCCGCCCCCGACCCCCAGGCGGGGCGCCGGGGCGGAGAGCGCCGGCCGGGCGGGGGGCGCCGCGCACTTGCCCTCGGGGGGCACGTCCAGCCTCAGCGGCGGGCCGCACTCGCGGGGGAGGAGGCTGGAGCCCGCGAACAGGGTGGGGGTGGGGACGGGCTCCGGCGGGAGCGCCCGCGAGGTAAAGGCGGCCGCGGCGGCCGGGGACTCGGCGCCCCTCCTGGGCGGCTGCGGGCCGTGCAGGTAGCGCAGCAGTTCCTCCAGGGTGGTGACCTCCACCGCCTGCCCGGGACAGCCGGGCGGCGGCGGCCTCACCAGCACGCGGGGCGCGGGGCCGCCCGCCGCGCTCCCGCCCCGCGCTCGGCCCTGGCCCTCCTTGGCGTTGTTCCCGTTCTGGTTCCACTCCCAGGGGCCCCCCGCGCGGCGGAGGTGCTTGACCGGCAGCTCGGGCGTGGACTCCGGCGTGGGCAGGCAGGCCAGCTCCGGCGGGGCCACGCCGTCGGGGGGAGGCAGGAAGGTCGTGTAGAGCTGGGGCGTCTGCGCCCCGTCTCCGTCCTTGGACGGCGGCGGCTCCGGGCCCGCGCCGTGCAGCCGGGCCAAGCTGCGGAGGGAGAGAGGGCGCGGGAGCCCCGGCGTCTCGACGTCCTTGCTCCGACGTCGGTGGGCTCGGCGGCAAGCGCAGGAGACCAGGAGGCCAGAGACTGAGGCGCCCAGGGCGAAGGCCGCGGCGGCACAGGCCAGGAGGAGTGGGATGGGGACGGAGAGGGAGGCTGAGGCTGGGGGGAGGTCCCGGCGCACGCCTGCCGACCGAGAGGGAGGAGCGGGGCTCAGCCGAGGCAGGCGCACCTCTCTCTCTGTCTCTCTCTCCTGCGGCCGCCCGGCTTCGCTCGGGCCGCAGCCTGACCCTCCTCAGAACGACCTCCCCCTGTCCCAACACGCAGCCCGTCACACTGCTCCTCACACACAGGCTAGAGCCTGGGCCTGGGGAGGCCCCATCCCAGCTCCGGCCCGGTAGCCATGCCAAGAGCAAGTGCCGAACTCTGCCCGTGCAGGGGGAGGTGGGGACGAGCCGCCCCGGCTCTGGGGAGAGGAGGCTCCAAACAGGCATTAGTGAGCATCAGACGCGTAGGCGAGGGGCCTAGAATTCTTCGAGAATCGGCAGCCCCACATGTCACTCCTGTCCCTCCCGGCCAGCCCCCTTACCCTGAGTGTGAGCTCCAACAGTGGAAGCCTGGGGCCGGGGGTGGGCATCACTGGGGGGGCTGGGGGTCTCGGGGGGAGGGCCAGGACCCAGAAGCACTGGTGACAGAGACCAGGTCAGAGCCATGAGGCTCCCGTCGTCCACCTCTGACACCCACTCAGAGAGTCCGCCCCCCCCCCCCTGCTTTTGGAACCCAAAAGTCCAGAACTCCAGCCTCGACCTTCTGGGCGTGGGGACGGGCTCACCATGCGGGACATTCTGTAATGCATTTTCCGGAAACTATTTATTCAGCACCCGACTGCATGCCAAGCCCTGAGCTAAATGCCGCGTGTGTGGAGATCCGAACCCTGGAGACTCGCTCAGCGTGCCCAGGGTGCTGCCTGCCGCTGCCAGGGAGCGCAGACTTGGGGGAGTGTGGGCCGGGCAGGGGACCGCGGAGCGGGGTGAGGCGGACTCACCATAAGCGGAATCCCCCGTGCCAGACTGGCTCCCCGTAGCTCCGTCTGTGAAGAGGGGAGACGGGGTGAAGACGGGGCCAGGGGAAGCTTCACGAAGAACTGGAAGGGGCGACCATGCTACCGAAGAGCAGAAACCCAGACCTGGCGTGGTGGCCGATGGCCTTCAGGCCCCTGCCCCTCCTGCGTACCTTGGCAGTCGCCCTGCTCCCCGGATTCCTGGCTCCCGGCCGGGTCCACGTCCGTCCTAGAAGGAAAGGCAGGTGGATGCGGGGGCTTGGGGCGGTTACGCGTCTTGCCCCCATGCCCCTCCCCGCGCTCGGCGCTCTCTCCTGGCGGTGGGCGACTGTCTCCTCAGGAGAGCCAGGGGCCCCTCACTTACCCACCGGGTCCCCTGATGGCCACGCAGCCCTTGGAGCGATGCCAGCCACAGTATGGGTCCCGAGAGGCCAGACAGCTCCTGGGGAGGACGGAGCCTGTGAGGCCCTCCACTCCAATCACAGCCTGCGCCCTGGCCCCTTCCCCCCCACCCCCGGGCCTGTGTCCCCGTGCTCCTTCTGGCCCAGGGAGCCTCCCCAGGCAGGCCCGCCCCCAGCCTCTTCTCACCTCTGACAGGCCCCGTGCCGGGCACACCGGCTGAGAGGGAGGTAGAGGATGCAGCCCGAAAACGCCACGAAGAGCCTGTGACCTTCGGTGTCCAGCTCCAGCCCTATGACCCGCCGTGCCGTTTGGGCCGCCCGCTTCCCACTGCACCTAGGGTGAAGCCAGCAGGAATCAGGGGCGGGGCGGGGGAGGCTCCCTTCTCCCGGGGCGAGCTAAAGGACAGGGCGGGAGGCGGATGAGCCCTGCATACAACTCCTAGGGCTGCCTCCCCCGCCCCCCCCCAAATCCAGCATCTTGCCCAATCCCTCTGCCCTATAGCGTCCGCCCCGCCCCCGCGTCTCCATCCACCACCTCCCTTCCCACTCCTGCGCTGCCGGGGGGCGGGGGGCTCCAGACGAGGGCCTCACCTGGAGGGGCTGTAGGCATGGATTTCTTCCAACAGGATGGGCTCGGGGCCCCCGGATGGCCCCCCTGGGGGCAGCACCTTCAGCACTGTCCCGTCGTCGGAGCCCAGGAACAGGACTGTGGTGTTGCCGTAGGGACCGGCCCTGCCGTCCACGGCTAACTGGGTCAGTAGGGCCCTGGAGGGACAGGCCTCAGGTCAGGGCAGCCCGACGAGCGGAAGACGCCCGTGCATCCCGGAACCCGCTCCCGGGCCCTTCCCCCAGCCCCGACCTTCCTTCTCCTCGTGCTCCCTTCCACTCTCATGGCTCCCCGCCCCGTAGGTAGGATTTACCTCGGGAGGCCAGAGAAGGAGAGTGGCTGGGGCCGGGGGGTCGGGCAGTAGCGTCACGTGCCTAGCCGCGTACCTGCTGGTGAGGGTGAGCAGAGGCTGATGGGTGGCAGGCGGCACGGCGGGGTCCAGCAGCGGGTGTGCCTTGATGAAGGTCAGGACTTCGTCAGGGAGATCCCTGGAGGAGGGGAACGGGGCGGCCACGCCCACTCCCGCACAGGAGCCCGGCCTGGTAGGCACACGGGAGGGGGCCGTGTTAGGACGGGGACCGGGGTCAGTTAGGTCCTGTCCCCGCCCCTGACTGCTCCCAAACATGATCGGTAGCCTCCGCTCCCCCCTTCACACAGACATTCAACTCCTGCCTCCCTCTTCTCCACAGCTCTCCGGCCCCACGCCCCCCCCCAGGGCCCCCTCCCTCTTCTAATCCCGTGCAGAACACACTGCTTGCTTCTGCCCCCACGAAAGCCACCTCCGTCCCGGGTACCTGGGGGAGGGAACCCTGTCTTCAGATACAGGCGTCCAGGCCCCATCCAGACTCCTCTGCTCCTTGAACTTGCCCTCAAACCCATGCTCGATATCATCCAGGTAGAAGGCACAGACCGCAGAGCCAGGGATGCTGAAGGGGCCAGAAAAGGCTGCGGGCTGGGTGCTGGGAGGGACAGCACGGCCCCTCCCAGGTGACACACGGCGGCTACCCGTATGCACCGTATTAGGACATGGAGCCTGAGGGGGCGAGACAGTCTCTGGGGGCCATGCTGGGAGAAAAAAACGAGAAGAGCCAACTGGCCTTGAATGGAGTCTCCCCTCCCTGGAGGGGCACCGGACGCTGCCGGGAGGGGAGCCCGGACGCTGGCGGAACGAGGGACAGGCTGGGCCACGTCGGTTAGTCTAGTACTAACCTATTGGCCTGGGTGGTGAAGACCCCAAACAGGGCAGAGCGGCCGTGCAAGTTCACAGGCCCAGTCAAGGCCTGTAAGACGTCAAAGTAGAAGGTGGAGTCCCCAGGGACGGAGCAGTTGAGCCGCAGCTTCAGGAAGGATGTCCAGTGGCGGTCCAGGGCCCGCGGCGAGCCACCCATGTCGCGTTTGCACACCCGGGCCACGCGCGAGAACTGCACCTGCGGGGGGAGAGCCGGGGCCAGGAGAGGAGTGAGGCCGCGGGCCGGCGGCGGGGCCGGGCACCCGGAGTGTCGGAGGACCGGGAGACGCACGTCAGGGGCCCAGCGGAGGGAGGCCGTAGTGGGCTAGATCGGTCTGGGCCAGCGACGAGGGACGCGGCGGGATGCGAGGGCAGAGGGCCGGGCTCCTGTCTGACTCTCACTGGCTCCTCGGGATCCAGCAGGACCCTCTAGCCACCCCCCCTGCTGCCCGCCTCCTTACCCTTCCCAGCCGGGCGTCCTCCACCGAGACCTCTCGGAAGAAGAAGTAGACGTGGTCTCCGTGCTCCAAGGCGTGGACAAAGTGCGGCTCTGCGGGGGAGAGACAGGAAACGGTCTGCTCAGAGACCCCGGGCCCCACGCGGCCTCCTGCCTGGGCGCACACGCTGGGGACCAGCGCCACCGCCGCCTGCCTGCTCCCCGCAGCGGTCCGCCCCCTGCACGCGCCTCCTCCCCAGGAGCAGCCTCCCGCCCCCAGGCCCACCCTGACCTCTGAGCCACTTGGAGTCGTACTTGGCCGAGCGGAGTGGGGGCTGAGGCCCAAGGCTTCTGTAAACCACAGCGTCGCTGGCCTGGAAATCCGCAGCCGTGGCTGAGTACAGGCTGCCCTCTGGAGGGGTGGGTGGGCGGGGAGTCAGGGGAGGGCCCGGGATGGGGCTCTTCTCGGGCCTCCTGCACCCCGACCTCACTCACCCTGGCCCCGCCCCCTACCTCCACCTTCCACTCAGGGGCACAGGGAAAAGCCGGATTGGGAGAAGGGCCGCGGCGGGAGCCCCCTCCGGCCAGGGCCCGCTTCTCGCGGCCCGGTGCGCACCTGCAAAGACGGCGACATTGGACTGGGTGGCGTCAAAGGGGCACCGAGCCTGCCCGCTCAGCTCTTCACCCTCCTGCTGCAGCGAAGTTATCTGGAGGCAGAGGGAGGAGATCCTTGGAACCTTCGGGGTCTGGGAGTCTGGCTCCCGTGGCCCACCTCCCCGAGTCCCCTTGCCTCTTCCCCCCACCCCTTCAGCACCCTTGCACTCTGGGCACTCCCGTCCCCCGCACTTTGCGGGTTGCCCACCCTCGGGTCTCCCCCCGCCCCCGCCTCTGTACCCCGTAGCTGCGGCACACGGGGCTGAAGGAGTTCGTTCCGCAGGCGAGGAGCGTCTGGGAGTCCCAGGGAACCAGAACGCGAATGTAGTTGTGGCACTCGTCCTGGAGGAGCCAAAATTCTAGGTCAGCGACAGGGCTCCCGGGGACTGGGGCGGGGGTGGGGGGAGGGTGGGGGGATGGGGGGGGAGTCCCAGGAAGTAAGGCCACCTTGCGCCCGTCAGAGCGACGCGGGGGGAAGTCCCGACTAAGCTGGCGGCTACCCTGCAACCTCGGGCAGGCTCTTCGGCCTGCGGGAGCCTCGCTCTCCCGAGGCAGGAAGGTGAACACCATTCAGCCCCCTGCCCGCACCCCTCCCGCCGCCGGGGCCTGGACGACGTGGGCGCGGCCGGAAGTCCGCCCGGAAGCCCTCACCCCGCGCTCACCGTCCGCTTCCCGCGCACCGCGCAGTTCTCCACGTCTCGGCTCCGCCATGTGAGGTACTGAAGGGAGAAGCAGAGGAGGGGACGCCCCGGTCCCCGGATGGCTCCTTTGGGGTTTTTGACACCCCCCCCCCGACCTTTCCCAGCCTCGTCTCCCCGCCCGCACCTCCTCCCGCAAGCCTCTTACCTTGTTGGGCACCAGCCCCGACCCCTCCTCCTGGGCTCGGAGGTCGAAGGAGAACACGTGATCCCTGGAGGGCCGGGGAAGGAGGGGTCAGCGGCAAACCGAGGCCCCCACCTGCGCCCCGCACCGCCCGCCCGGCTCAGGCTCGGCTCGGCGGCAGCTCGGAGACCGGAGACCGGCGGCCTCCCGCCCTCTCTCCTCCCCTTACTCCGCGCCTTGGCCTTCGCGCTCGGGGTCCACGCGTGGCCGTGTCCCGTGGCTCGCACGCCTGCACGTGTCCCCTGCAGGGAGCCGCGGTGGCCACGCAGGTCCCACGTCCGCCCAAGAGCATGCGTGTGGGCCCCACGACGGAGCCACGGCCAGCTTACCGGGCAGCCACTAGCAAGGTCCGGTTCAGGGTCAGGAACCGCTGAAAGTCCAGCCCAAGCTCTGCGACCACAGCATCCTCCTCCAGGCCCCGGAACCAGGATAAGGGCGAAGTCCCTAGAGGAGGCAGAGAGGCGGGCGCTGAGGCCGGCGGGGACCCCACGCATTCCCCTAGTGCCCTTTCCGGCCAGAGGAAATCCAGCGTGGACCTCGCGGGTGAGCAGGGCGGGCTGGGAGGCGTTAAAAAAAAACATTAATACGACTGTTGATAAAATAATACCAGCCCTGAGCACTTAACCTCTGCCAGCCACCACCTTAGCACTTTAGGTGCCTTGCCTTATTCGATACAACCCTGTAAGGGAAGTGCAGTAAAGCTTGGCTTGCGAGCATAATTCGTTCTGGAAGGATGCTTGTCCTCCAAAGCACTCGTCTATCAAAGCGAACTTCAAGAACCATTGGCTCAGTTGCGATCAAGTGATATTCGGCATCACACACCACTCGTTCTGCAAGACCTCGCTCATCTATCAAGTTAAAATTTATGCGAGGGGCGCCTGGGTGGCTCAGTCGGTTAAGCGTCCGACTTTGGGCCGGGTTATGGTCTCCCAGGGGTCATGAGCTCGGCCCCCCCCCCCCCCCCCCCCCCCCCCCCCCCCCCCCCCCCCCCGTCCGACTCTGTGCCCACAGCTCGGAGCCTGGAGCCTGCCTCAGATTCTGTGTCTCCCCGCCCCTGCCCCTCCCCTGCCCGCGCTTGGCCTCTCCGTCCCTCTCAAAGACAAATAATTTTTTTAGTTAAAAATGAAAATGAAAAATGAAAAAAAGTGTAAGAAAAGAAATGTTCGCTTGTCTCGCAGGAAGGTTTTACTGTACTAACATTGGTCCCGTTTGACAGATGAAGAGCCTGAGGCTTAAAGCCACTAAGGGATTCGCGTAGCTGATTCAGCCGCGACGTGGCGGGCGCCGGGATTCGGACCCGGGTCTGTCCCGCTCCAGAGCCACCCACAGTCCCTTCCTGGAAGGGCCGCAGGGCTGCCTGGCGATGGATCCCCTTTGGTCCCCCGGCCTGACGCTGGCCTGTCTGGGGCACTGACTCCATTTCTCCCGGCCCTCTTTTTTGTCTCGTGCCCTCGGGGCTCTTCAGACGCCACCTCAGCCAGCCGTCCCAGGCTGCGGCCTCCTTTGCCCGCCCCGGCGCCCGGGGACAGATGCTCAGTGTCGGTGTGGTGCTAGGAACTGCGTCTGGCGCACGCACGTGCTTGCTATCCTGGTCCCCCGCCACCAACCCCCGACGACCCAACCGCGGTCCCTTCACCCTCAGAATCACTCCAAGTCCTCCGTGCCTCACAGGAGCCTGCGAATAGCTGCAGGTTCTTCTCAGAAACAAGTGGGTGTATGGTTTGCCTCGCCGCGGGCCCTCGGCTTAGTCGTGGGGCAAATGGGGGCGAGCGAGGGGAGGGGAGGGGAGTGGGGGGCCGCCGAACCAGTGCCCAGGCTTTGCGGCGGGACTAGTAAGAACAGCGAACGCCGGGAAAGCATTTAGCAGTAGGACCTCATTGGGTCCCTAAGTAACCCCGAGAGGGAGAATGCTATTTGTTATCTTCCTTTTGCAGATGGGGAGACCGAGGCAGAGAAAGGCCAAACAGTCCGGCCAAGGTCATGCGGCCCCTGAGCAGCTCAGCTCGGCGGCGGGGATTCAAGGCCGCCGAGTCTGGCCTTCAGCACCAAACCAAACGCCGGTGCCGCCTCAAAGTGAAGGCAGGGGGGCCGGCGGTGCTGGGCGGCTGGCCCTCCCTGTCACCTCCCCTCTGCTGAGCGTCTTCCTGCACCCCGGCCTCCTACACAGGGGTCTTGAGTGCCGAGCTCACACAGCGGGGTGTCGGCGGCGGGGGGGGGGGGGCACTCACCTTGCAGGTCAGAGGTCAGCAGAGGGAGGGGGTCCTGGGGAAAGGCAGCCCGGGTATGGGGGAGTGAGAGCCACGGCAGCAGGAGCAGCAAGGGCATGAAGTGGGGGGCGCGGGGCATCCTGTGCGGGGCGGCTCAGGCCCCAGGGGGTGCCCCCTCACCCATATGCCGGCCCTGAAAGAGGAGACAGATCAAAGTGGGGGAAGGGGCCAGATCCCTTCACCCCCCCACCCCCCCTCACCCGGGCGGGTGCCTCCCCTGGTCTATCCCCAGAGGACCCTGGGGGCGGGGGACAACCCTTTCTCCGGCACTGCCTCAGCCCCGGCCAGCTGTCACTGTCGCTCAAGGCCTTTCCCTCTCCAACTGGCCCCAGCTGGCTGGTGTGAGACCTGCAGGCGTGACCCCAGGTAAGGACAGGACACACCCGCTCTCCCCTTCCAAGCCTTCCCACCCAGCCTCTCCTCCTTTCTCCTGACTGGGCCTGGGACATTCGGTAGGTGACACCTCCTGGCCCCCCTCTTGCTAACCCCTCCTCAGTTATAATTAGACACCGAAGCCTTAAAATTATAAATAGTGACTCCTTGGCACTGGAAGGTGGACGAGGGCACCATGTCTGCCTCCCCCTCCCTCACGGACCCCATGGGCACCCTGGGAGCCGGTCAGGCGCTGCGCCCGCGCCCAGGCAGAGGCGGCGGAGGCGGAGGGAGCCAGCCCCTCTCCAGGGTTGAGGAAGCCCAGGGTGGGGGCAGGAAGCCCAGGGGTCGTGGTCTGGGTCACGGTCATGCTTCGAGGGCCCTTCCCATTGCTCGGGAGAAGCTGGGTAGGGAGGGGCGTCGGGGGGCGGGGTGGGGGGCTGCCTTAGCCAAAAATGAATCTGCATCAAAGCCAGATCAGAGGCTAAATTTAGCTCTGGCTGCAGCTGTCTGCCCGACCACTGTGCCCCCTCCCAGCCTCTCTAACCCCCGTCCCCTCCCCGGCTCCGAAGAACCAGTGCGTGTGTTTGGTGAGGAAGCGCAGAACCGCCCCCTGCGAGGAGCCAGGGAGGGGACTGGCGATGCCCGGTGAAGGGAAATGGCTGAGCATGTATGTCCCTCTTTCCCTTCCTTCCCTCTTCGGGCCGCCTCAAAATGGAAATATAAATAATTCAACGACAGGCAGGCAACAGTAGCCCAAAGTCCAGGAAAAGATGGATATGGCGGGAGGGATGGTGAGACAGCCCTCCTTCCCACCGTCGGCACCGCCAACCCCGCCCCGGCCGGCCCTGGTGGGGACCCACAGTGGGAGGGGTACACCAGCTTCCTGCCCTGCTTCCCCTCAGACTGAAGCGAGGGGCTGAGAAGCTCCGGAAATCAGGTCAGGGTGAGAAGCCTTCCTTTCTGGGAATAGACGGCTCTCCACCAGTCCTTAGCTGTTCATCCCGTCATGTCCCCATCCTTCCCAAATCCACTCTGGAGCCGGGACCCAAGTGTACCCCACCCCCAAGCCGGCATCACTGGGGGGGAGGTTGACGTCAGATGGGGTCCCAAGAGGGCTGGAGGAGGGGAAGGGGGAGGAGCCGCGAATGTTGACCCCCTCCCCGGGGGGGCAGAGCAGGCAGCTAGCTAACGGTGCTGAAAGGCCAAGCTTCCCTAACCACCCCCCAGCCCCTGTTTCCGGAAGCCGGTGCTCCCAGGGGAAGAGAAAGGGACACAGCCTGTCTCCTATCCTCCCCCTCCTGCACCCCCCCCAAGTTGCCCTGGGCAACTGGTATCTTCACCCGGGAAACAACTTTGGCCTCTGGCAAGTGGGGAGAACAGCCGGACCCTCTTCCTGCTCCGTCCCCTGCCCTCAGGAGCTGCTGCCCTTTCCTTACCTGGGGTCGTGACTCCTGGGGGGGTTTGAGGGGGCTAGGAAACCTCTGACCTGATGGAAGAAGGGACAGGAGGGAAGACGCCTACTTAGTCCTCCGTACCGCATCCCTTCAAAGTAAACGTGAAAATTGAGGAGAAGTCTACTGAGGCTGGGGAAAGGGACAGGCTGCCCGGAAGGGGGGGGCGGGGGGGGCGGGGGGTGTGGGCAGTGAGCTTGATCGCAGAGGTGCTGGCCGCTTCACACCCAGAGATGTGAGGGCAGGGGCTGGGGCTGACCCCTAGCCGGAAACTCCTGGAATCGAAGGACCAGTCTCGGGGAATAGGGTGACGGGGAGAGTCTGTGGGGCATGCCGACCACTCCCACATTAAAACCCGCAGAATCCAGCAGCCTTCGTAGCAAAAGCGCCCTAGCTGGGGACAATAGAGGCTAATTTGCATCTCATTTACATGCTCTTCATTTCTAGGCAAAATGCTCTGATAGCGAGCACCCCCAGCCCCGGCCTTCCCCGAGAGAGCAGGTCCTGCCTACCTCCCGCCCCCCCCCCCCGCCCGAGGTCTCTGCACCCCACCCCCCGCCTTGGACTGGATTAGTCCAGCCTCTGAAAACACTTGGTTGGCCTTTGCCTTGGCCCCCTAGACTTGTAGGATCTATCTCTAAGAAGGCTTCCCACATTCGTTTTTGGAGGAGCAGCGTCTGAGCAGCTCCCATCCCTCCCCGGGCCTGGAGAGAGGCTTACTCCGCGGAGACCAGTCCCAGATGCGTCGTAGCCCCCGTCTGAAGCAAATGGGGGAGGCCCGGCCTTCCCCTTCTTCCCCTCCTAGGTCCTCCCTTTGCTGGGAGAGAAAACGGCCCTTCCCTCTCCTCCTGGCCCTACAGCCACCTCTGGGGAGTGGCCAGGGTCATAGCCAGAGTCACAACCAGACTCAAGGGGGGCGGAGGGGGAGGCTGGGGAAGGGATGGAGAAGGGGAGACCGGGCTGGGGACAATGGCAGGAAGCTCTCAGGCTGGTCTCCCGCCCCAGTCCACCTTCCTCTGGGGGAGCAGACGGGAGGTAGAGGGGGTGGGGGGCCCGTTGAGGATCCTCGAGAAACAGGCTGAAGGCGCCTTCCCTTCTCCAAGACGTTTCCCCCACCCCCTGCCCCGGGGCTCCGCACCTACTCTGCCTCCCACCCAACCCCCAACGAGGATAATCCAGGTGTTTAGAGCCTGGCATAAGGTGGGCCCGGGGCCAGGGGCTCGACGTGTCTCCCCCTCACTGGATCTGGGGCTCCGAGAGGGGCGGGTAGCAGAGTCTGGGCCGGGACCGGGTCCCAGAGCCACGTTAGCGGGAGGAGGGGCTGGAGGGGCCTGCAGGCGCAGACAGAGTGATGGGAGCGGGGGTGGGGGAGCGGAGGCGGGTCTCCCAGGCCAGAGAAACAGGGCCAGAGGCTGGGAACCGAAGAGGGCAGGCCTGCGGCCAGCGCTGAGCGGGGTCCGCGGGCCAAAGGAGCAGCCTCCGGCTAGGCTCTCCTCCCTGGGAGACCCTGGTCTAACAAAGCCCCAGGGGCGAGTGGGGTGAAGAAAGGAGAAGGGCACGGGGACTGTTGTTTCTCGGGGGGCCCCCTCCCCGACTCTCTGCCCAAGCCGACCCCCCGAGCGGTCCTCGGACTCCCGCTTGCACAAGGACAGAGGTGCAGCCGTGACACCAAAGTCCGGAACGACGCGTCCCCCTTCCCATCCCTGCAGAGACACCGAGAGGGTCCGGTTCTCCGCGGGTTCCGGAGCCTTAGTTTCCCTGCCCGGGAGGCAAGGGACCAGGGTTTCCACCCTCTGTACGGTGCGCGCCTCAAATAATCCCCGCATTTCGCGCTCCCCAATCCAGGGTACGCGACTCAGGGACGCCCGGTGGGAAGAGTCGCCCAGACGCTGCGCCGGACAGTGCACTGACGGGGCTCGGCCACGGTCCCCTCCTCCCTCCAAGCACCCCAACTCCGCTGACCCTCTCCGCCAGCCAGGCACACAGCGCGCTGGCGCCCTCCCGGTTCCCTCTCGCACTTCGGAAGGTTGTCCCCAGCCTGCGGCGTCCCCCGTCCTCCTGGCCTCCCTGCAGCCCCATCCCCGCTCCGGGGTACTTGCTCCGAGATCCGGGTCAGCGGGACCGAGATCGCAGCGGGCGGGCAGCGGCCCCGCACCGCGCCGAGTTCGCAATACGTGATTGGGGCTCTGGCGAGATGTGATGAACGTCCGAATGGGATGGAGCTGGGATCTGAGCTCCCGGGCGCTGTCTGGTCGGGCAAGCCCCGGGTCCCAGTCGCAGCCCCCACTCCCGCCGCGGCTCCGCGCAGGAAAACAATGCGACCGCCCGGGGCTCTGGGCCCGGCCCCAGCCGCCCCGCCCGCCTCCCGGCCGGCTCCGCCTCCCGCCCGCCCCTGGGTCGCCGCAACCAATCCGGCTCTCGGACGCTGGCTGGACCCCGCCTTCTCGACACCTCTCCACCAATAGTCCTCCTTGGGGGCGGAGCGTACGGAGCACCGCCCACCGAGAGGGCCAGGCCGGGAGGCTGAGCCGGAGACCAAAGCCAGGCGCGAGATGGAGAAACCCGCGGACCGGCGCGGAGACTCGTACAGAGGAGGGGGGTGTCATGGAGAGGTCCTGGGGAGAAATCTCACGAGAGAGGGAGGAAGAGAAGCTGGAAAGAGAGACCGACGGGAAAGCCTGGGACCTCGGCTGCGCTGGGCTGTCAGAGCCGCGCGACTCAACCTCCCTCCTTTCTCCCCAGTGGCTTTGGCTACCCGGCCTCCACCTGGGGAGGCTCCCCCGTCAACCTCTACTCTGCCCCCAACCCTCGGTCCCTCCTCTCCACTGTTTTTACCTCAGCCTCCTTATTTCTCCCCACGTGCCTCCTCTGGTTCATCGTGACCCCGATAAGGGAGGCCTAGCATGCACTGGAGGGCTTGAGGCCTGGGAAAGGAAAGGAAGATGTCACCAGGCGGTTTTCCTCGTCCCCATCCCTCTCCTCCCCTCTCACCGCCACTGTCAGAGCAGGATGGGCTTAGGCCACTAGGCCAGGGACTGCGGGGCCAGGAAGGCAGCGTGGCTGGCCGGCAGGCTGCTGGTTGATGGAAGAGGACAGGTGAGCGGGGCTCAAGCCAAGAGAGATGTGGAGATTGGGACAAACTGACTCAGAGAATCACACAGAAAGAGGAGCAACATGGAGACTCCAAAAAGGGAAAGTGACCAGTGTCCCAACCCCACATATAGCCTCACTGGCCCCCAGACACAGGATTAGCGTTCCTTCTTTCTTCAGAGGGCCCTGGACATTCCTTCAAATAGCAGAACTGCTGCTTCTCCGTCCCCATCCTCCATAAAGACTCTTTGATTCGGGGAAGGTCAGTGGGGAGGGAGAACAAGACTTCAGACAGCACGGCTTGGCTCCCACCTTGGTGTTGCCCGCTGAGATTCTTCCCTGCGTGGGGGCTGGGACAAAAGACGTTCTCAAAATTCCCAGGGCGGTGGGTGGCCTGGGAGACATTGGCATTCTTGGACAGTTTTATCTGAGTGGGCTCCTCCTTGCCCTACTCCCACATACTAGTCCCTGGACTAGAGGGAAGGAGGCACAGGGATTTGTCAGTTTAACTGAACTCAGATCGGGCTCGCCGACCGGGCTAAGCCTCACAGCGCGTAAGCAAGAGACGCATCTCCCCAGCTCCCAGCAAAGGACTCAGGTACTTAAATACGTGCTCATTAAATAAATTCGTGAATGGAGATGGAGGTGTAATTTATTTAGTTTTAGGGCCCAACGGAAATCTCGGTTCCATCCCTTAAGTGTTAAGCACTGACTTCAGGTACAAATCGTTGTGGGATGTGGTCCCAGTCTTTAAAGGAACGACCATCTACCATCCTGCCAGAGCGGACCCAGCACGGCGTGCCTCGTGACCCCCAGCCCATGTCAGCCACAGCTCCGGCCAGCCAGCAAAAGTCCCTAGGCACATACAGTCCGCACACGGGGTGACCACACCTACCACTCCTTCGAGTTCAGGAGAGGTAGCCCTTCCATTAATTCATAGAAACAAATACAGAAAGTCAAGCGAGATGAGGAGACAGCGGAATATGCTCCAATTGACAGAATAAGATAAAAACCTCAGAAGAAGAACTAAATGGAGATAAGCAACATGCCTGTTAGAGTTTAATGATCGACAAGAACACGAATTCAAAGGGATTCACAGACCCCTCTGTTTATAGCAGAATTACTTGCCATAGTCAAGATATGGAAGCAGCCCAAGTGTCCATCAATTGATGAATGGGTAAAGAAGATGTGGTGTTCAAATATACAATGGAATATTATTCGGCCGTAAAAAAGAATTAAATTTTACTATTTGCAATGACACGGATTGAGCTAGAGAGTATAATGCTCCCTTCCAAGTACTAACCAGGCCCGACCCTGCTTAGCTTCCGAGATCAGACGAGATCGGGCGCGTTCAGGGTGGTATGGCCGTAGACTAGAGAGTATAATGCTAAGAGAAATAAGTCAGAGAAAGAGAAATACCATATGATTTCACTCGTATGTGGAATTTAAGAAACAAGACAAAGCAAAGGGAAAAAATAGAGAAAGAGCGAGAGGAGATATCAAGAAGATTCTTAATGATAGAGAACAAAATGGTGGTTAGCAGAGGGGCGGTTGGGGAGAGTGCATAGGGGATGGGGATTAAGGACGGCACTAGTTGGGGTACCTGGGTGGCTCAGTCAGTTAAGCATCTGACTTTGGCTCAGGTCACTATCTCATGGTTCGAGGGTTTGAGCCCCGTGTTGGGCTTTGTGCTCACAGCCTGGAGCCTGGAGCCCGCTTCAGATTCTGTGTCTCCCTCTCTCTCTACCCCTTCCCCACTCACACTGTCTCTCTCTCTCTCAAATATAAATAAACATTAAGAAAATTAAAAAAAAAAAAAAAAAAGGAAGGCACTAGTTGTGATGAGCACCAGGTAATGTATGGAAACGTTGAGTGACCATATTGTACACCTGAAATTAATATTAGGCTGCATGTTAACGGGAATTAAGATAAAATCCTAAAAAAATAAAGCAATGATTATAAAGATGCTCACTGGACTGGAGAGAAAAATGGAGGAACTCAAAGAGAACTTCGACAAAGAGAAAATACAAAAAAGAATAAATCAGAGTTGAAGAATACAATAACTGAAATTTAAAAACACACTAAAAGGAATCGACGGTAGATTAATGGATACTGAAGAAGATCAGTGATCCGAAAGACAGGATAATGGGAAGCACCCAAGCTGAATGGCAAAAAGACAAGAATTTTTTAAAACGAGGTAGATTAAGGGACCTCTTGGACAACATCGAGAGAATGAACATTTCATTATAGGGGGTCTCAGAAAGAGAAGAGAGAGAGAAAGGGGCAGAAAATTTATTTGTTAATTTTTTAACGTTTTTATTTATTATTGAGAGACAGAGCATGAGCAGGGGAGGGGCAGAGAGAGGGGGAGACACAGAATCTGAAGGAGGCTCCAGGCTCTGAGCCGTCAGCACAGAGCCCGACGCGGGGCTCGAACTCACAAACTGCAAGATCATGACCTGAGCCAAAGTCGGACACTTAGCCGACTGAGCCACCCAGGCGCCCCTATTTGAAGAAACACTAGCTGAAAACTTCCCTAACCTAGGGAAGGAAATAGACATCCAGGTTCAGGAAGCAAAGAGTCCAAAACAAGATGAATCCTAGGAGATCCACATTGGACACATAATAATTAAAACGAAGATAAAGAATTTTAAAAGCAGCAAGAGAGAAGCAAAAAGGTATGTACAAGGGAAACCCCTAAGACTATCAGCTGATTTTTTTCAGTGGAAAGTTTGCAGGCCGGAAGGGAGTGGCGTGATACATTCAGAGTGCTGAAAGAAAAAAAAAAAACCTACAGCCAAGAATACTCTACCTTGGTAAGGTGATCGTTTACAATCGGAGAAATAAAGAGTTCCCCAGACAAAAGATATGTATCTTTTATATATCTATATCTATATATCTATTATAGATATATGTCTTTTGAGGAGGGGGGACTAAAAAAGTTCTTATTTATTCTTTTATTTTAGAGAGAGAGAGAGCTTGAGTGGGGGAGAGAGAGAGAGAGAGAGAGAGAGAGAGAGAGAGAGAGAAAGAGAGAGTCTTAAGGAGGCTCCATGATCAGCGCAAGGCCCAATGCAGGGCTCAATCTCATGACCCAGGAATCATAACGTGAGCCGAAATCAAGAGTTGGAAGGTCAACCAACTAAGCCACCCAGGTGCCCCAAAGAAGCTCTTTTTACAATGCGTTTAAACTTAAAAGACCATCAATATGGAATGCTATGTATTTAGGATGTGATATATAAGCCATGACATCTCATGGTAACCACAAACCCAAAACCTGTAATAGATACACCAAAAAATGAAAAGAAAGCCGAATATAACATTGCATAAAGTCATCAATCACAAAAAAAGAGCAAGGGGAGAAAGACAAATACTAGATGATTTCACTCGTATGTGGAATCTGAAAAACAAACGACAAGCAGAAACGGACCCATAAACACAGAGAACAAACTGGGAGTTGCCAGAGGCGGGAGGGTTGGGGAATGGGCGAAACGCATGAAAAGGGTGGGAGATACAAGCTTCCAGTTACGGAAAGAACAAGTCATGGGGACCAAAGGGACAGCACAGGGAAGGTAGTCACGGCATTGTGTTAGCGCTGTATGGTGACAGATGGTGGCTACGCTTGTGGTGAGCATAGCATAACCTATAAGTATGTTGAATCACTATGCTGTACACATGAAACTAACATTGTGTGTTAACTAACTATACTTCAATAAAAAGAAAGAGGGGCCACTGGGTGGCTCGGATGGCTAAGCGTTCTACTCTTGATTTTGGCTCAGGCCAAGATCTCACGGTTTGTGGGTTCCAGCACCATGTCGGGCTCCACCTTGCCTGCGGGGAAGCTGCTTGGGATTCCCTCCCCCCGCCCCCACACCTGCCCTGCTCACATATGTGTGCTCTTTCTCTCTCAAAGTAAATAAATAAATAAATAAACATTTAAAAAAATTTAAGGGGTACCAGGGTGGCTCAGTCAGTTAAGTGTCCGACTTCGGCTGAGGTCATGATCTCACAGCTCGGCTTGTGAGTTTGAGACCCACATCCCTCGGGTTCCATGCTGCCAGCTCAGAGCCTGCAGCCTGCTTCCGGTTCTGTGTCTCCCTCTCTCTGCCCCTCCCCCGCTTATGCCATCTCTTTCAAAAATAAACATTAAAAAATAATTATTTTTTTTTAAATTTTTTTAACGTTTATTTACTTTTGAGAGACATAGAGACAGAGTATGAGCAGGAGAAGGGCAGAGAGAGAGAGGGAGATACAGAATCCGAAGCAGGCTCCAGGCTCTGAGCCGTCAACACAGAGCCCGATGCGGGGCTCGAACTCACAGACCGTGAGATCTGACCTGAGCCGAAGTCGGCCGCTCAACCAACTGAGCCCCCCAGGCGCCCCTAAAAAATAATAATTTAAAAAAGAAAGGGCAAGAAGACACAAAGAAAATGTCAATTGGGTTGCCTGGCTGGCTCAGTCAGTGGAGCATGTGACCCTTGATCTCGGGGTGTGGGTTTGAGCCTCATGTCGGGTGTAGAGATTACTCAAAAATAAAATATTCGAATACCAAGTCTCAAAAAAAAAAGCTACATTGAATGTAATTCTGAAATGAAAGAGAGACAATAAATGTTCTTCATGATGACTGCAGGGGTAGCCGTTGGATATATTTTATCATGGAAGATGGGAGAACTTTAGTGGGAGTCAGTCTGGTGCAAAAGAAAGGAGAAAATGTTCCCAAGAGCAACATAGTTTACGCAAAAGTCTGTGCTCGGTAGGCAGGGCGCCTGAAGCTCGCAAAAGGCCCGGTATGAGCGACATGAGAAAAGATGCTGGTAACAAGCAGAGAAAGGGGAAGAGCGAAGGCCTGGAATGCTACGGTGAGTAGGTTGAAATAATCCGACAGGAAGAGGATGTCGATTTAAGTTCTCAAGTAAGGGTGTTACTTATCAAAATGCTTTCTTTTAGCAAGAAGGCAAGGAAACCTACTAGCAAGAAAATCGGGCGTTCGAGGCTGAGGGCAGAGAGGCAGTCAGGGAGGGAGGGTGGCGTCGGGTATAGAAAGAAAGGAGGAACCCAAGAGCTACTTCCGAGGACAAACCCACACGACTCCACTCCTACTCCTCCGGGTCTGGCGGAGAAAATCCTCCAGGCCTGCAGAGCCTTTCATAAACTCAGGGTCTCCGAGCTCGGAAAATCACCCTCTCCCAGTTCTTACAAGTAGCTGTTTCAAACTTCCACCTCATTCCTGAAGTTTCTTTCATCACTCCTTCTTCCCTTCTCCCAGCAGAGAAAATAGTAGTAAAGGGAGAATTCCACCCACTTCTTGCGCCCTCTCCGGATGCCCTTAGCTGCGTCATCCCAGTAGGTGAGGCCCAGTAGCTCCTGTCCAAGCTCCACCTTCCCGCCGTCCGGGAAGCGCCACTCGCGCAGGGCCTGGCCATGGCCGTCTTGCCTGTCACTGTGCACTTCGTACGTATTAGCGCGGTGCCTGGCCTACAGCAGGTGTTAACTATTAACACGCTGGTTGGGCCAGTCTGTCGTCTTTACCTCCTACTTACAAGCTTCATTCCATGGGTCTTCAAATCCTTTCTCCTTCATTTGTAACCTTTCCTGTTTCTACCGACATTTCCCCCTCAGCATCGACGCATGCGCAACTTATCTCACATGATTAAAAAAAAATTTCTCGACTTTCCCTTGATCCTTGTCTGTATTTAGCCATCTCGCAGTTTCTTTCTTCCCTTCGCAGCTAAACTTCTAGAGTCAACTATACCTCCTGCCGTATCCATTTCCCTCTCATTCGCTTCTCAATCATCTTATTATTTTTTTTGGCCCCCATCAATCCACTGAGGTTGTTCTCATCGAGGCCACGGATGACCTCTTCGACACGTTCAATGAACAGCTCTTCGGACACCCTCCTTTTGCCTTCTGTATGGCATTTGACCCGACTGACCCCTCCTTCCCTGGAACTCTCTCCTCTTTTGGCTCCCGGGTCCTTCTTTCTCTTGACAGAGACTAGGGGCTTAGCAAACGTAGGTATTCTTGGATGAATGAAGGACTTAACTTCGTAACTTCTATTCCTCTTGCCTCTCTCTCCCCTGCCTTCTCTGATCTCTCCTTAAATGCTGGTGTTCCCTAGGGTCGCGTCCGTAGCCATCTCTTCTTGCTCTCCACATTCTCATTGGTCAAGATAACCCACGCCAAACGTGACAATAATGACTTATGTGCTGTCCCTCATAAAACCTAGCTCTTCAACCTGAGTCTTTCTCCTGAGCTGTAGACTCGCTTTTACAGTTGCTTATCGGATACTTCCATATGGAATTTCTATAGGTTCTTACGACCGAGTGTAAAGACAGGAAGCTTGTCTTTTATCTTTGTATCCCCAGCACTTAGTAATAATGCCTGGTGTTTTGTGAGTGGAGGAAGATATAAGCGCATCAAAGCTGGGAACTACTTCCAGCTATGTCAGGCTGCAGCCTTGCTGGACGGCTTCAAATCACACTGAATTTTCCTTTCCGGAACGGAGACGAGCGCTGATTTTACCCGCAGCGCCACTTCCAGGGAAACAGCCACAGCGGAACGTTCCCTTCCGCCTATTTTCCCAGGCCACCGAAGTTTCTCCAATTAAGTGCGAAAACCTTTTCATTTTAACTGTTTCAAATAGGGCTTATTCGAAAAGGGATTATTACTTCCCTGGGGATTGTAGAGCGGAAAGGGCACGGCGGGGTCGTTGGGACCTCGGCGGGGCTCTGGAGTAGGTCTCTGGATAAACCACGTCCAAGCCCGAGTCCCTCATTGTTCGAGTGGGCCACTTTTCCGGCAGGTGAAATGTCTGCTAAACCCAAAAGCGTTTCACACATTTAAGATGCCGCCGTTTAACCACTATTTTGCTTACTCAGAGGAAGCCCCGTGAACGTAACTGTCCAGGAAATCGCCGGGCGCGCCAAAGGCTAGAACACGCGTGGTTAACACGGTTGGCTCCTCTTCCACGTGGCCGCAGGTGCTGGTCCCATTTGTCTGCTTTTTTGTTTCCTGGTCTCCTCTTTTGACCCGTGTGAATTCTCCTTGTTTTCAGTGCTCTCGCTTCTAAAAGCTCCTCTTTCCTCTTTTAATTTGCTGCTAATTATGCACCGCGGGTTTGGAGATTAATACAAATGCATCCAGATTAAGAGAAAATGAAAGAGAGACTTGTCCACGAGCGAATTAAATGAACAATATTACACGTGACCGGGGTGTTGCTACTGTTTCCCCCTTCTCTCCTGTTTCTCGGGTGGGTTTTGAATTTATTCTCCCAGCCAATATTGATTGAGAGTGCGCCCCGGGCACTCTGCGGAGACTGAGGCATCCTCCCTGCCCGCGTGGAGTTTCCGGTCCAGTGGGGATGCAGGTAAGGAAACCACGAATTACAGTGAAGCGGGTGATTATAAGAGGGTTCGATAGCACTATATATCAGAAGGGTCTACCCTGGTTTAGGGACTTGTGATGGCTCCACAGATAGGACTTTCCAGCTGAGACCCGAAGGTTGAGTAGTACTGAGTAGGAGGGGAAGAGGTGTGTGTGTGTGTGAGGAGTTCCAGGCAGAGACACAAGTGGGAAAGTCTAGAACACGGGACGAGGTGGCAGGAGGGAGACAGCAACCACACGTGGGGAGTCCAGGAGGAACTGAATTACAACACAGCTGGAGCCCAGTACAAGGGACAGACAGAGCTGAGGACAAGGAGCAGACCGGAGGAGAAGCCAGCGAGGTCGATGGGTAAGGAATTGGCAGCAGAATTCCGGATTCAGAAAGTATTACTGTATTTGCCTCTTCTCGTATTCACACTTCCCTTCTTATTTTCCAATCAGGTTGCACATTTTTAAATGTTTATTTCTTTCTTTTTGAGAGAGAGAGAGAGAGAGTGCGTGCCAGCAGGGGAGGGGCAGGGAGGGGCAGACAGCACAGAAACTGACAAGGCTCCGGATCCCAGGAACCGTGAGATCCCTGACCGGAGCCAGTATCAAGAGACAGGCGCTCAACCGACTGAGCCACCGAGGCGCCCCAGATTGTACATTTCTCTTAAAAAGGACTCTTGGGGCGCCTGGATGGCTCAGTCGGTTGAACGTCTGACTTTGGTTCAGGTCAAAGCCCTGAGTTCAAGCCCCACATCGGGTCCTATGCTGACAGCTCAGAGTCTGGAGCCTGCTTCGGATTCTGTGCCTCCCTCTCTCTCTGCCCCTCCCCACCCCCACTCATGCTATCTCTCCATCTCTCTCTCTCTCTCTCTCAAAATAAACATTAACAGATAAAAAATAAATAAAAAGGACCCTCACTGTCCCTGTGATTTTGGCAGTACCACCTATGACTGTCCCCGGCACGGATGACCAGTGCATTGAGCAGAGCATGCGGGAGTAGACGCTGCCACCTTCACTGTGAGGTTGAACTTCCCGTCTCATCATCTCGTGAGGAAGTTAGCAGGAAAGGCTTGGGAATCACCCAAGGCCCCCAGTCTGCCATTGACTACCGTTCGAATTTGGGGACAGGTTATTTAACCTCTTGAGGCCTCAGCCTTTTTCATCAGCAAAAAGGCTGTGGTGACGTTTCACTCACGAGGGTGCCCGAGCGCCATAAAGCGGAGTCGAGTGCAGCCAGCAGATGCTCCGGGCTCTCCTCACGCCCGCCGCCTGCACTCCGGCCTGCGCCTTCCCGTCTGCCCCCACTCCTGGCTCCGCAGCCATCCCTTCGCCTTTGTGTTTGGGAAGCTTTCCTCTCCAGCGGCTCCTTCCTGCGCAGCCTACGAACATTCTCAAACCCCAAGCTAAGAATAATCCCTCTCTCAGTCCAGCTCCCCACCCCCCCCCTCAGCTACCTGGAAAGTAGCTTCCTCTTCATCCCTTTGCCCTCACGCTCCGCGGAGGAGCTGCCAACATTCCCCAGTCTAGGCTGTATCTGGGCCCTCAGCTTTGGACCCTGTGGTGGTGAGAGACGCGAGTAAGGAAGGAGCCAGGCCTCGACGGTGGAGTCGGTGCTGTGTGGATGGCTTCTATTTCAGAACCTCAATTACGCTCCGACTTTCGCAAGCCAACCAACTTCCCAATCCTTCCCCTTGGGCTAGAACTTCTTGTCAAACTGCCGAAGCCCAGGGTCTCTCCCCAGGCCTCACCCTGCGCTTTAAGCAAGCTACAGGCCCATCCAGCAGGCCGTCCCTCAGCTAAGAACGTGCTGAAGCCTCTGAGCCGTTCCCGCTGAGCGCGTGAGGTCTCTGATTCCGAGTGCTGGACGTCTCCCACTGCCCACGGAGGCGCGAACCCTCGAGCCACCCCGGTAAGGCCTGCCGTGATCTGCCCTTTCCTTCTCCGCTTCTCTCTCGGACAACCTGGGTTGCAAACAGAATAAATCGGCACTTCCCGAGGATGGCCTAGATCACCTCCATTCGCCGGCTGCCTTAGGCTTGTCCCCGTCTCTGCCTGGTGAGCGTCGTCAGCCCTCCTATCAGAAATGACCGACGCTTCTCTGTGCTCTCGGGAGTCTTCCAATTTCTCTTAAAGCCAATGCCATCACTTGACTTGCGTTGTCGTTACACAGGCTTAACCTCCCTGACCAGGCTGTCCGATTCTTCGCGGTAAACATTTTGGCCTCGTCCGGAAACCGTGACTTACCTTCGTTTCGGCATCCCTGCGAGCAGCTACAAAGCGCAGCAAGGAGGCTCGCTTCCTCTAGTGGTTCGGTGCCGTGCTGACACCTGCTGGCCACATCTGGTTTGGCCTCCCTGGCCCCGGCGCCTTCCTCGCTAGAACCGCGGGCAGGGACAGTCCGCGCCACCCCTTACCCCGGCAGGCGCTGGAGGCCTATGCTCGTGGTCCCGCTGCCCCGGGCACACCCTCCCCTGGAGACTCCGGGGACACACTCGCACCTGCTGGCCTCCGGGCCGACTCTGGCGCCTCCGGCCTAAACTCAACTCAATCTTTAAACCTGTCCCCACCGACCCCTGCTCCCGCAATTCGTACCTCCTATCCCTCCCGGGGCCACAGAAATAGAAGAAGATCTCAAGAAACTGGGCATCGAGGAAAGAGGCAAAGAAACGATTTGAGAGCAGGGGGCGTGTAATCCGTCCTCCTAACCTCAAAAAAAAAAAATCGCGATTTCCTACAGAGTGCCTGAAGTTCCTTTGATGAACCTCCGTTGTACTTCTCAGAGGCCGCATCAGAGACAGGGTGATGAACCGGAGGTTGAGCGCCCAGCAGGTGGGCGGGGCCTCAGGGGCGGGGCCAAGCCCCAGGGCCTCTCGCCTAGGAGCTTCTCCATTCTGTCGCCTCTCCCGGGACATCCAGGGCGAGACTGGCGCCAGCGCACGCGGCAGGTGAGGGGCCAGCCTTGACGGGAGGGCGGGCTCTCGGGGCGGTGGTGGCAGAGAGGTCCCAGCTCTGTCAGCCTGAGCCTGGCATTCCGGGAGACTCTCACTTGACAGAATTCTGCGCTGGGGCCCCAGCGGGGAGGTCCGACTCCGTTTTCCCTGGGGCGAGGAAGCCTCGGAGAGAAAGACATGGTTCGGGACCGTGTAGAGGCAGGCCCGAGGCACGGGGGTGACGCGGGTGTGTGACCGAGCACCGAGAGATGGAAGGACGTCGTAGGAGCCCCCCACATCTACCCATGTGGGGGTAGACATACGGGCCAGGGGGGAGCTTGGCCAGAGGGTCGCGGGGCAGGACCCGGAGAAGAGAAAGCGGGAGGCTGAAGCGGGGAAGGGGGGCGGACGGCGGGCCGAACGGGAGATAACGCGGGCGCGATGAAGAGCTGGGGAACAGGAAGGCCAAGGAGGAAGGAAGGCTCGCATGGAGCAATCTCGTCTTCCGGCCGAGGAGCCCCCCCCAGAACACCCCAGGCGAGGCCGGGGGCGGAGCAAGTTTCCAGGGTCCCGCCGGACCGATAGGGCCGGGGAAGGCACGCCGTCCCCGTCTGCAGTCCCCGTCTCCCCTGGGTCTTCGGACCCCGCTTCTGGCTCGGGGGAGAGGGCGAGGCCGCTCCTCACTGCGGTCCCAGCCACATCCTGCGGCGCAGGGTAGGGGGAAGTAAGAAGCAAAACAACCCGGACCCCGGGCGAAGGCCGTGGGGAGAGAACCCTGGCTACGTAGGAGCCGGCGATGCGGCAGCAGGAGAGTCCTTGGTTCAGGCCCGGCAGACCTCGGGCCTCTGGCCCTGCCTGCCGCCCCCCCGACCCCGAGGGTGCTTGTTCGCACGCTCACGTAGCTCACGTGGCGTGCATCTACCTCGCCGAGAGCATTCCGGCGAAGGAGCCTTCTTGGGCTGATTTCGTTCGAGGCCCGTCATCCTCTGCTAGCGACTGGCCAGGGTGCTCGGTTTCTCCTCGCTTCGGCGTCCCGTTGTAGGATGGGGACGCCCAGCTCACGAAGGCCTGGGAAGGCTGCGACAACTCCCATAAAGTACTTGGCACATAGGTTCTCGAGGAACGTTAGTTGTTATTCTTATTAGGACCCCTGGGACCCCTCTCTTCCTCGTTTCTTTCAAGATAGGAGAGGACACTAGCTGACAGGGGCTTGTGGCGTCAGAAACACAGCGTCTGACGCGGGGGAAATTATTTAAAGCAAGCTTCCGTCTGCTCGGCTATAAAGCAAATAGAGTCATAGAGACGGTACACGGTCGGCGGCCACAGCGGCAGCAGTGAGAACTGCCAGGGAAGCCTTATCTTCTGCACTGGAGAGCGGCAACGGCCTACTTCCCCTTGAGACTTGACTCGGGGTTGGGGGGGGGGGCTGGGGGGCTCAGTCGGTTGAGCGGCTGACTTTAGCTCAGGTCACGGCCTCGCAGTTTGCGAGTCCGAGCCCCACGTCGGGCTCCGTGCTGACGGCCGGCGCAGAGCCTGCCTCGGGTCCTCTGTCCCCTTCTCTCTCTGTCCCTCCCCTGCTTGACGTCTCTCTCTCCCCAAAATCAACCAACGCTAAGAATTAAAAAAAAACAAAAAAACAAAAAAAAACTTAACCTGCGGGGCCCAGCCTCCGGCGCGCCTGCACGCCTCCAGCCGCAGCTCTTACTGCCCCTCTGTGTTTAGAAATCAAAATTTCCTACGGGAAAAGAAATGGGAACGGGCAGAGAGGCCCGAGGGGGCCCAGGGGGAAAAAGAGGACAAGGCGAGACGACGACCGGCTAGAAACCAGGGGGGGGCGGGCAGCCGTTTCCCTCTTTCTAAGGAAGCCCGCGGCCTCTCTTCCAGCGACTCACGGCGGCGCCCGCCCCCCCGCTTCCCCGGGAGCCATGGAGCCCTTCAGCTCCAAGAGCCTGGCCCTGCAGGCGGAGAAGAAGCTGCTGAGCAAGATGGCGGGCCGCTCGGTGGCCCACATGTTCATCGACGAGGCCAGCAGCGAGGTGCTGGACGAACTCTACCGCGTCTCCAAGGAGTACACGCGCAGCCGGCCCCAGGCCCAGCGCGTCATCAAGGACCTGATCAAGGTGGCCGTCAAGGTGGCCGTGCTGCACCGCAGCGGCTGCTTCGGCCCCGCCGAGCTGGCCCTGGCCGCCCGCTTCCGCCAGAAGCTGCGCCAGGGCGCCATGACGGCGCTCAGCTTCGGCGAGGTGGACTTCACCTTCGAGGCGGCCGTGCTGGCGGGCCTGCTGGCCGAGTGCCGGGACGCGCTGCTGGAGCTGGTGCAGCGCCACCTCACGCCCAAGTCCCACGGCCGCATCCGCCACGTGTTCGATCACTTCGCCGACGCCGGCCTGCTCACGGCGCTCTACGGGCCCGACTTCACGCCGCACCTGCGCAAGATCTGCGACGGGCTCCGGAAGATGCTGGACGAGGGCAGGCTCTGAGGGCCCCGGCCGGCCGCCGCGACCCGCCGCGACCCGCCGCGGGCCGGGCCTTCTACCCCTGCGCCTCCGCACTAACGCTCTCCGGGCCTCGGGCCCGGGCTTGGACCCACCCCGCCCCCCAACTCCCGGTGGAGAAGCGGCCAGAGCTGAGGCCCGGGGCCTCTCTCCCGCTCCCGCCCCAGGACAGGAAACAGAGCTGCCTCAAAAAAGACGAAGTGAAACTTGGATCTCTGTCTCCCCCGTGAGGGGCATTCGAAACAGGGAAGCCCCCCGCCCTGTGAGGCGGGGTGAGCGGGCACGGCCCATCCAACCCTTCAGGGGACGCTAAAGACAGAAGCGGGGAACGGGGGGGCCCCCTAGAGCCATCCTAGGCCTCCGGCTCTGGCGGAGCCCGGCCAGATCCCGGAGGCTCCGTTCCAGGGTGCGGGAAGAAGGGGCAGGGGAGGGTCTCCCAGGGGAAATAAAACTACTAAAACATGCGCGGGGCTCAGCGTTTAATCTCTCCAGCTTCTTACACCTTCCGGCCAGCGCGGAGGCCAGAGACACAGACACCCCGCTCCTCTCGCCGCCCGCCATCTCCATGCCGGAGGCCGAGGCAAAGCGCCAGCAGCACTGGGGTTCCCTTCCCTACTTCTGCTTGAGAAACTCAAAAACCCGGCACCGCGGATCGGGGCTACAGACGGCAAATAAATCTGCAAGGGAGCAGCAAGGCATAGATCGACAGGCTCGGGGGGGACGGGGGGGGGACGACTCTACCAAAGAAACTCCCAGGCCAGAAAGCCTCCCCCGACTGTCCTCCTCTTCACACTCCAAGGGAATTCTCCTCTCACCCCTGAGCCTCACACAGGCCGAACCGAGGAGCAGGTCGGGAGGGTGAACTGGTGGCACGGAGAGTTCCGGCCCCTGCCTTGCTGTTTTTTCTCAGAGCAAGAGTTGTAAAAAAGTGACGGTGCACTGGTTAGTTCAGCCTGAGCCCTAATTCTTGACGTTGAGACTGGGGGAAAGCCCCAGCCCGGTCCGCCGTTCTCCGCAGAGGGGCCAGGTCACACAGCCTGCCCCGTCCTCGGTGACGTGCTCGGCTAAGAAGGTGAGGACGGGGGGAGGGAGGGGCAGCCAGCAGGCACTGGCTTGCTATTCCTGGGTTCCCTTCACCCCAGAGTTCTAGAAATCCCGTTTTTCAGTTACGAGCGGGAGACGATAAGATACGGCAAATAAATACTACTTCAATATAGCACCAAATAAATTAGGTCACGTAGTTGGAGATGGAGAGGAAGGAGGCTGGGGGCTGGGGGAGTCCGGGCCTCCCTGTTCTAAGGCCAAGGCAAGGCAACAGGGATGTGAAAAGAGCCTTTTGAATCTGAAGGACAGTTCTAGATTCCGCCCAAGAGCCGAGGCGGGGTCTGCGCCCCGTCCTCTACGCTGGCCCATAAAGCCGCCCCCGGCCGCGGAACTCGAGATCGACAGGAAGGCTAGGAGGCAGGCGGGAGGGACGGAGGCGGGCTGGGAAGCCGTGTTCGTGAGCCTCACCTCGGGCTCCTCTCCCCCTCAAGTCGCTACTTCTTCGACATCTCGCTTCTCTCCGTCATTTCTGGGGACGTCAGAGTTTGAAGATCTCGTCCTCCTGGTCCCGAAGCGTCCGGGCCCGAGGGGTCCGGGTCAGCGGCACGGGACCGAGGACCGCTCGCTGCTGCGTCCGAGGGGAGCTCGGGCGGAGGCCCGGCTCCTCGCCGGGCACCCTGCAGGCGAGGGAAGGGGGCAAAGGGACAGGTCAGGGGAAGGACCCGAGAAGGGGCCCAGGGGAGACATCCAGGGGAGGCCGACTCCTCTCCTAACACACACACCCCCACACGAGAGCTGCTGGCCCTGAGCGGGAGGCCCGGTCCCCCCTCCACGAAGTCTACCCGTGACGCTCCTCCTCGGATCGTCAGCTGTCACGACACTCAGCTGTTTTTACTCCAGTGAGGATACAAAACCAGTCCCCGCGGCTCTCCCCGCGCCAGCCCTGCTGTGGTCTTCGGGCCCCCCCGGGGCTTTCCTCCGCCTCTGCTGACTCTGCTGACGCCGCGCTGACTTAGCTGCCTGACTTGTGCGTCTGGGCCGGCGAGGCCGGGAGGGTGGCGGAGTCTATGGAAGGGGCTTAAAAGGAACCGTTCAAGACTCACCCACTTCCCCCTTTTCTCAGCCTCTGGGCAGCAGCCTTCTTTGACAGACTGATCTGGGAATCCAGCTTCTTAAGGAAATCCGAGGCGGAGAGGTCCTGGGCGGGAGCGGGGGGCCCCCGGCCCGCCGCGGGAAGGGCTTCGCCGTGAGCACGGCCCGAACTGGTTTCTGGCTTCTTCCCGTCGTCGGCTGAGCGGGGCTCCGCCTCGTCCTTACTTGGCTGTGCTTCTTCCTCTCCATCTTTCTCTTCCTCGGAATCCAGACCGTTGAACTGGTCTCGGGGCTCTGTCAGGATGGGGATGTAGAGGGTTTTCTTCAGGAAGATGGAGTCATTAGTATAAAGGCGGTTTGCGCGCTTAATCTGTTCCATCTTTAAAAAAAAGTCACCGCAGTTAATGACAGGAGTAGCGACCAGTCTTCTATCCGTACAGCATCTCATGCCTTTTACAGTGATTGTGCAGACCCTGTAACGGCCAGGCTACAATACAGACGGCTGATACCATTCCTATTTCATCGATCGGCGGTTTTCATACTTTTTGGGTTTAGGGTCCCTTTCTTACGGACCCGAGCGTAGGAAACCCTGGCTTAGGAAAAAAGCTAGGGTCTTAGGGGCCCTAGCTTAGAACAAAAAGGTTTCATTTATTTAGATTGTAGCTCTCGGCACTTACGTTCTTATAAATTAAGAGTGAACCAATAACGTGTTCGTTATTTTAAAACAACCCATTACAATGTTAACATAAAGGTGCTAATGAAAAAGAACTATTTTCCAAATCGACAGCAAGGAGCGCAGAGAGGCGCCGCTCTGTATTTCTGCAAGTCCGTTTAATGCGGCTTAACAGGAGACAACAGACGAGTCTCCTCTCTGCCCGTACATTCGATGGGCTGGAATAGTACCCGTCGTGCGGCTTCTGGAAAACACAGGACACTCCTGAGAAGGAGGGTGAAGAAGACCAAGTCTGATTCTCACGACTATGAAAACAGTTGTGACCTGCTGGGTCCCGGAAGAGCCTCCCTTTGGGAAATTCTGTTAAAGATGAAGGAACTGAGACTCAGACAGGTTGTTAGTTGCCCAAGATTCTCCAGCAGATTCACGACAAAGGTGCAGTTAGAATTCTGGCCCTTTCTGCTCCTTCTGGGAAGGCTGTTCACACGGATATCGCTAATTTTGCTGACCAAGTTACTTACTTAGTACCTATTTACCCCTCCATCACGGAACGCAGTGTCTGGGACCACCGTCCACTTGCCACCCGAGGTAGAAACAGCGATGCGATCCTTACCTTGCACTTCTCTCTCACCGCCCGTCCCCGACTGGTCAACAGGCATCCTGCAAAAATGCCTCTTCCAGTCCTCCTCTCTCCCTTTCTACGCAGCTCCTCTGGCTGACACCTGTCTTACTCATTTATTTGTTGATTGATTTTTAGAGAGGACGAGAGGGGCAGAGGGCGGGGGAGAGAGAGAAGCTTAAGCAGGCCCCACACTGGGCTCCACGCTGGACGAGGGGCTCGATCCCGTGACCCTAGGGTCATGACCCAAGCTGAACTCAACAGTCGGGTGTCCAACAGACTGAGCCACCCAGGTGCCCCGGACAGCGATCTTTCTAAATAAAAATTAACCCGAGCAACCCACTACCCTGCTTATAAACCGTCTATGGCTCCCCATTGGCTCAGAGATAAAATTCAAATTAGCGTTCAGGGACTCTCGACCTCCCCCGCGAGGATGTCTCGCCTCGGCTCTCTTCTTCTGCCACCTGTACCTTTGGCCATCCTGACCTTGTCCTGTTTTGCAAACATGTCATGATCTTCCACACCTGTGTCTTTACCTGTCTGAAACGCTTCTCCACTATCCCCGTCTCTGCCGGGAAAACGTCCACTCCTCGACTGTCGCTCTCTCCGCGTCACCTTCTCCAGGGCTCCCCAGGTACGCTGTAAACACTGCCATGTAATACCCACCCCCCACCCCTCCGGCACTGTCCTGTTATTCGCGTCTGTGCATATTTGTCCTGCTCTAACTCTGTGAGTCCTTTGAGGGCAGGGATGCTGTCTCTGTGCCCTAAGGCACGCCTCAGCGGCACATGAACTTGAACTTGGCGTGAACTTGAACTTGGCGCCGCAGAGGCGCGTTAGGCTTTATGAGTAAATAAACTAGGTAACAAAATATAGAAGTCTCAGATGTAGTAGATTAGCAAGAACCATATGCTATAATGTGTTTAAAATAAAACAGGATTAATCTGAACAAGAAAAAAGTTAAAACTGGCTTGCAGTTTTGTACTTTTATTTAGCCAAGTGCTTTGATGCTGTTCCTTTTATTTTGCCCAGATAGTATCCCAGGTCCCTTCTCGCTCCAAGATGCTATGAATTATTCTGTGAATTTTGTTACTTTTATTATTATTTACTAGATGTTCCATAAAAGGCCACATCATTCCACTTAAAAAAATTTTTTTTTAATGTTTATTGATTTTTGAGACGGAGTGCAAGCGGGGGAGGGGCAGAGGGACAGGGAGACCCAGACTCTGAAGCAGGCTCCGGGCTCTGAGCTGTCAGCACTGAGCCCGACGGCGGGGCTCGAACTCACGAGCTGTGAGATCATGACCTGAGCCGAAGCCAGGAGCTTAACCGACTGAGCCAGCCAGGCGCCCCTAGAATCTAGCTGATTTAACGGAGCGGTTCGAAGTGAAGATTTTAAAACGAGACAACTTAGACTAGTCAGGTCTACTAGGTAGACGTGAAACCTGGAGCAGGTTATCTTCCTAAGCCTCTCTTTCCTTACCTTTAAATATTTGGGGAAGTTATACCCACGTCATAAAGTCTTACGGAGATGACATCCAGAGCTTGGCACACACTTACTGTTCTTTAAGGACAGGTCGGTAGTAACTTCGGTCATTATCATATTTAATATACCTTCCTCATTGTAGACATGGTAAGGAAGCCGAGGCCCCAGACAGGTGAAGTGACTTATGCGGTCGCTCAGCTAGGAAGCAGCAGAATGCGGCCAGAACTCAGAACCCTTATTTGTACTCCGGAGGGGACGGGGCCGCAAGCAAACCTCCGCATATACCCGGCCCCCCGGAAGCACAGGTGCCTCCTCTGCACGGCTTCGGAGTCTCTGCTGGGAGGCCGGGGCTGCCCAGTACCTTCATACCCGCCTCCCCTGGGTAGGCCACGGCCTCCACTTGACGTGTTCGCTTCCCCAGCCTCCCAGTCTCCACCCGTGGGAATCTTGGCCAAGTTTTCATTCATTCAACACCCGTCTATTCGCTTCTCTGTGCCAGGGACTATGCCAGACTCTGGAGATATAAAACCGAAAGAAAACAGTTCTGTCCCTTAAGGAAAGCACAGGTTATTGGAAAGAGAACCATTGAAGAGGTATAAACGACTGGATTATAGGTTTGCGGAGGAGCTAGAGGAAGGAACTTCTAAGTGTTTCTTGGCTCCTTAAAATCTTGGGGCGCCTGGGTGGCTCAGTCGGTTGAGCGGCCAGCTTCGGCTCAGGTCATGATCTCACGGTCTGTGAGTTCGAGCCCCGCGTCGGGGTCTGTGCTGACAGCTCAGAGCCTGGAGCCTGCTTCGGATTCTGTGTCTCCCTCTCTCTCTGCCCTTCCCCTGCTATGTCTCTAAAAAATAAACATTTAAAAAAAAAATCTGCACTTATGTCCTCCCCTGCCTCCTTCCAAATAAAAATTAATCTTTTCTGATTTCCTACCCTTTATTAGTATTTCTACAAACTCATCACTTTCCGTCACCAGCAATCAATCTTTGTTCCCCGTTCATTTCTCACTAGGTTGCAAATTACTCGAGGGTAACAACCACACGTTCTATTTACGGTTCTCCCTCTCGGGAGGGTTAGCGCAGTGGTCTCAACACACCAAGCATAGAGATGTCGGCTAAACTCAACGGGCTCTGGAAAACAAATTCATCGATTCTAAAGCAATGATTTTTACACCTATCAAATAGACCCCACGCGTGACCTGAAATGCCTGGTGTAGAGAGCACCTGTTTGGCACCGAGGAGGCCACCTGACTGGAAAGAAGAAGGCAGAGCACTGACGAGGGATAAAGAACCAGACGAGATAGACTCGAAAAAACTCAGAACTAGAAACCAGCTCTCAATGGTTCCCTGTAAATGTTTAACCACTTGCAATTAACATGTTTCCGTGTGGTTAACGGGCCGGGCTTTGGAGTCCGCCAGACCAGTCTGAATTCCCCCTCTAACACTCACTAGTCATTTGACCTTGGTCAAACTGGTTAACCAATCGAGGTCTCAGTTTCTTCATCTGTAAACAGGGGACGCTACTCGGATGCTCGATAGGACTGTGAGAACCAAAAGGGCTAAGGTACCGGAAGCCTCTAGGGCAGAGACCGACATCCTAAACAGAAGCGCCTCTCCATCGGAGCAGTGGCACAAGATTTGTCCCAACCCGACAACGCAAGAGCAGATGGGGACACGAGAAGAATAAAGGGTGGATGGGACCACAACGGAATTAGGAAAATCTCGGGGGAAGCTGCCCAGAAGGGCCACGGCATTCTCCTGAGGAATAAATCTCTTCTAGGGGGCTGCCTGCGTCCGGATCGTGGAAGACTCACCGTCACCCCGTATTTGAGTGCCAGTCCGGCCAGGGTGTCTCCGGGGGCCAACTGATGCTCCAGGCGTCTTTCCCTCACCGGGGAGCAAGCCGACTGCACCAGGCTTCCGTAAGAACGAGCCCGGCTCCCTTGAAGCAGTCCTGACCCCCCGACGGGGGCCTGTCTATAGGGAGAAGCCATCTCCCGACCCTGGCGACAGCTGGGGGTGCAACTAAGGGAGGCCCGGCCAAGTGCTCACGAGTGACGGGGCCGGGGTCTAGGAACGGATATCCAGGGCCTTCCTTTTCCCTTCGGTCTTCTCTCCTAATTCTCCCGCCTCCTCCGGTACTGGGCGCCCCCTCCGCTCTCGCTTCTCCTCCCTTCAAGTCCCCTTCTCACAAATCTGTGTCCTGAGTATTCAGTCCCTACCAGTGTCTATCCTCAGGACCCCGCCGACTTTCGACCCTCCCACCACAAGTCGCTACACTGACCTCTGACCTTTGAACTCTAGTTACCTTCCTCCACACTCAGCTCAGTTTGCCCCCTAGCCGGACAGCCCCGATCTCCCGGATTCCCCCCACACCCTGGCCCCGCCCCGTCCTGGGGCTGGTCCACTAGTGTCGGGAAAAAATCCGGCCCACCCCCGGTGGGCTGTCGGCCGCAGACGAGGCGCGTGATGACTGCGAGAGTTCGTAGTACACTTGCCACTCAGAGCTCCTCCAAGGCCCGCACAGCATCAAATCTGTCACACCCTCAAAATCGGTCTCCACATTTAGGTTCTTCTCGCTGCAGACGCCCGGAATCGGCCAAGATACGAGGGCCGGGAGGCAGCTGGTCGGCAAGCTCTTTGAAAAAAAGACTTCATTTCCCAAAATGCCCCGCGCGTGCGCGGTCGCCGGGCGGTGCCGGGAGTGCGGTGGGTCGGCAGGCTGGGGCCGACTTCCGGCCAGCGCTGGGCATGCAGGGAAGCGCTTCCGGGGGAGTAAGGAGGCCAACCGGAAAGGAACCCGAAGGGAAGGAGACGCCCCATTCTTGCTACGGTGGCCTGAAAGGAGAGGCGAAGGCGGCCCCGGAGAATTGCTCGTTTCTGGGACCCCGTCGTGATGTCTTTCAAGAGGGAAGGTGACGATTGGAGTCAACTCAATGTGCTCAAAGTAAGCGCCAGAGGAGAGCGTCAGGAGCAGCTTCACCGCCCTGTCAAAGAGCTGTTTTGTTGCTCTGGCAACAAGTTGGGGGGCGCGGCGCGAGGGAGCGATTAGAGCTGGGTAGCGACCCCTTTTTTCTCCCTGGGATCGCCGTTCTCCTCACGGCGCTTGTTCCCTTTCAGTCCTCGCCCCTGTCATTTCCCGTCCGCCCTTTCCTCCTAACCCGCTGATCCCACTGTAGAAACGAAGAGTCGGGGACCTGCTGGCCAGTTACATTCCAGAGGATGAGGCGCTGATGCTACGGGATGGACGGTGAGGATGAGCAGTGATCAAGCCCGCGGGTTCTGCGGTTAGAGGCCCAATAGCATTTTATCAGGGGGGCAGAGCTGGAGTTTCTAGGATCGATCGCTAGGTCAAGGTGGGACTCACAGCCGAGACCCCACTCCCCCGGGAGCAAATATCTCCTCTCGTCCTCTCCAGCTTTGCTTGTGCCATCTGTCCCCACCGACCCGTCCTGGACACCCTGGCCATGCTGACTGCCCACCGTGCAGGCAAGAAACATCTGTCCAGTAAGTTCGAGGGAAGACAGGGCTTAGAGAATAAATCCTCTCTGCAGATCCGTGGGGCTTCTCTGTTTTCAATTCTCTTCCCCCGTCTCCTCAGGCCTGCAGCTTTTCTACGGCAAGAAGCAGCCAGGGAAGGGAACAGAGCCGAATCCCAGACCGCAGAGTGAACTGAGGAGGGCAGAGACCAAAACCGAGGTGAGCAGCGCGCGGGGCAGTGTGTTCCAGGTGGGGCTGGGCACATCTTCGGCCCGAAGCGTTTTGACTTCTCTCTGGCTCTGAAGACTCTGACTCTGCGTCTCCTCTCCGTACCAGGCTCCTTTGTTAACGCAGACCCGGCTTACCACCCAAAGCGCCCTGCACCGAGCGCCGCACTACAGCAGCTGCTGCCGCCGCAAGGCCAGGTCTGTGGGCCGGGAAGCCGGAGGCGGGGAGGGGCCGAGGAGACGGCCGCCTCTCAAACCACGGCGTCCCCGACCGCGTTCTCAGGAGTTCGAGTAGTCCAGAGGTGTTACCTGGTATTTCAGGAAAAGGAGAATTTTTTTTTTTTTAAGTTTGGAAAATGGCACTTTGTAATCCTAAATTGAATGGCAATCTTAGTATATTTTAAGGGCTCTCAAAGTCTTGAGATTGAAAACAACTTCATGAAATTTAACTTAGCCTTTAAAAAAGTCATTCGATTCCAAAATTCATTTTTTATGCAGAACACTGACTAAAACATTTTAAGGAACACAGTATATATAACTATATATATGTGTATATATATATATATAAGTATATATATGGTATAAATACTTATAGCATATATAGTGTATATATATATAGTATAGTATGTATACTACATGTATAGCATATATAGCATATATATATGCTATACTATAGCATACATACTATACTTACTATACTATAGACATACTATACTATATACTTATAGCATATATATAGTGTATATATATAGTATAGTATGTATACTACATATATAGCATATGTATGCTATACTATAGCATACGTACTATACTTACTATACTATAGACATACTATACTATATACTTATAACATATATATAGTGTATATATATATAGCATAGTATGTATACTACACGTATAGCATATATATGCTATACTATAGCATACATACTATATATATATGCTCTAAGTATAGAGTATATACACATATATTTATATTTGATTTTTATTTTTATTTATTTTTAATTTTTTAAAAACATTTATTCATTTTTGAGAGAGCCAGAGCATGAGCAGGGGAGGGGCAGAGAGAGAGGGAGACACAGAATCAGAAGCAGGCTTCAGGCTCTGACCTGTCAGCACAGAGCCCGACGTGGGGCTTGAACTCGCGAACCCCGAGATCATGACCTGGGCCGAAGTCGGCCGCTTAACCGACTGAGCCCCCCGGGCGCCCCCCTTAAGATTTTTATTTTTAAGCGATCTCTACACCCAACGTGGGGCTTGAACCCACGACCCTGAGATCGAGAGTTGCGTGCCCTACCAGCTGAGCCAGCCGGGTGGCCCTTGAGGGAAGGGTTCAGGAGGCACTGCTGGAAGGGATGGGGAGTCAGAGAATTGGCCCGTTTCCTTTACCACTTTTACAGACGTCGATTCTTCTCTCCGCAGACCAGAACCCCCTCGTCCCTCTGCCTCCCGTTCCCCTTTGCCTCCCCCGGAGGTCGAACCCGAGAGGGGGCAGATCGGGAGGGAAGCCGTGCCTGGGGCTGGCCCGCAGGCCAAGGAGTCGGCGGCCGTCTCCTCGCCGGCACCCATGAGCCCCACGCGGAGGCGCGCCCTGGACCGCTACCTCACGCTTCGGAGGTAAGCGTGCGGAAGCACCTTCCCTAAGTGCTCTCTCTCCTCTCCGACTCTCCTTTTTTCAATCCTCCTCAGTTGTTCTGTTTTTTTTTCTTATTCCCTACTAACTTCTTAAGCCTCTTTTCCGGACCTAGTCTATTTTCTTCGGTATTCCCAGCTCCGGATGGATCCCAGATGGACGAGGTCGATGGGTAAAAGATGAGAATGTGGAGTTTGATTCTGATGAAGAGGAACCCCCTGACCTCCCCTTGGACTGACCCCTTCGTCCCCCCCTCGGGGCGCAAATAAATTTCAGTGGGCTCCGGGAGCCGAATTTTCCTCGGGTTTCCTTCCTTGTTCCGTGTCGGGGTTTCCAAGCCGCATTTCGGCCTGGCCAGTTCTTGCCTGCAAGGTCCACGGCGCCCGTGCTTCTAACCCCTCCCCCACCTTCCACCGGGGTCACGCCAAGCGTCAGCTGCACGCAGCCCGAGGCCCTATTAATAAGTCTGTCAGAAGGAGGTCTTTGCCCTTCACGTTGCCTGCCTCTTCCCCACCTCCACTCAGTGCCCTCTCCGCCTTCAGATGGCATGAGGGTTGTGGGTAGGGGGACCCGGCCACATCTGGAAAGGGGGTCGGGGTAGGCACCCTCTGAGAGCAGGAAGGACTAAGCGAATAGGCAGGGGCATGGGGAACACCAGGGGAGGGAGCACCCCCACCTCCTCCCGGTAACCCGAGCCTCCCTGCCTGCTGATCCCCAGAGTATAAATAATCCCCTGGTGAACTGGCAGTAGCCCCTGGGGGTTAGCGCCAAGATTCCCACCCCGGGGCCCAAGGAAGGAGGCAGGCCGAGTGGACAGAAGGGCCTTTATTTACAGGAAGGGGGAGAGACGAGGATCTCAGCGTTCGGGGCTTCCAGCTCTGGTTTAAAGGGAAAGGAAGCGTTATCTCTTTTTTTGCTGGCGACCTGTAACGGGAGACAGTAAACCCGAGTCTTCGTTCCACCTCCGACGTCCTGCAGAGGTGCCCTTCTCTCCAGGCCTCGGGCCGGACGCACGAAGCGGTGGCGTCCCAGGCCAGCAAGCGGGCCGCCCCACGTTAACAAAACAAAACAAGGAACGGCACGCGTGCTCCCGGCCGGGCTTGTCCGGCCTCTCTTCTCCCCTTCTAGGGGCGGGGGACTTGTCTATCTACTCTTGGGTCGCTCACGGGATTTACACTTCCCACGTGAACAGCGCTTGGGCAGTACCCCGGGCTATTAGTCACGAAGTCGGGCTTCAGAAGGGCCCACCGCCTCCTTGCCCTGCCCCCCCCGCCCCCCCCCCACCGCTGCTCTGCCTTTACTCACGTAGTTCATTGTTCCGGGTCATGGCCTGGGCCGCCCGAGCTCGTGGCCCCTGCTGGGTAAAGTGGTAGCCAAAGCGGACGATGGAGGGACACTGTTCGAGCACGGTGGCCATCTCCATCTCCACCGCGTCGCCAGGCCACTGGCGCTGGGGGAGGGAGAGACAAAACCCGTCAGCTCCCCCCCTTCTGTGTGGTTCACCGCCCCACACCACCAGCCCCCCGGGCGGGCAGAGAAGCGGGTTTCCTCAGAATGGGGGCTGAGAGGTGCCGCCGTTGGCTCCCCTCACAGAGACAATGAATGAAGAGAGTTCAGATTAGACGAGGTCCCGACCCAGCGGCGGCCTCGGGGAGGAGGGGACTCCGTGGGTGTTAGCCGCAGGCAGACACCAGGGGAGCGGAAAGCTCACCTGGTTGTCCACCCGGAGCTCGGTGAGCGTGGCGTTCTCCCGAACTGCCTTCAGCACGGCCATGAGCCCCGTGCTGCTGATGAAGTTGGATTCGATGTTCAGGCTCTGGAGGCTGCGATTCTCACGCAGCATCTCGGCCACCGCCTGGGTAGTCGGGGCGTGGGTTAGGGTTAGGGGACAGTGTCACAGCGATCCGAGGATTTCCGAGCCGAGAGCCCCAGGACCAAGGGCGGGAGGCTCCCTCGGGCCACCCTGAGATTACACGAAGGGAAGAGCGTCCCCGCACCACCCCTGCTGAGAGCCCCGGCAGGCATGGGGAGAGGGCCGAGCCGCCTCACGTTGGCTATGGGGTCGCCGCTCCTCGTGGCCACCAGACTGAGGCTCCGGACGTAGGTGTTTGTCTTCATGGCCTCACACAGCTCAGTTAGCATGGGTATCGGGATGTCCTGGCGGGGGGGCGGGGGCGGGAGATGGTGGGCTAAGGGACCCACGGACCCGGGGCTCGCACGGTCACCGTCTACTACTCGGAGGTCAGGGGTCCGGTACCTACCTGAATGTTATTGAGGTTGACCTCCTCCAGCTCCTTGTCATTGTTTCGCACGCTCTTCAGTATCTCCTCGATGTTCGTGGGGTTCGGGGGCTCATCTGGCACTGGCTTGTACTTGTCAGGCTGCACCACGCCTGGGGGGCGGAGGCCGGGAGGAAACCCCGTGTCCCCCGCGCCCTCCTCCCCCTTGGTTCTCTTGTTACCGTGGACCACGTCCTCTCCAGGACGCCCGCTCCACCCTTGGCCGCCTTTCCTCCGACCTCGGGACCGCCCGCCACGAGCCCCGGGGAGCCCGCGCCCCAGCACACTCACTGCTGATGCCTTCCGTGTTGCAGATCTCTCCGCTGCAGATGGCGTCGTAGTATTGCTTGTTGCTCATCAGCGTGTACATGCCCAGAATGGCTGGAGAGAGGAGGCAGAGGGGCGACGGGGAATGAGGAGGGGTCTGTGCCAAACCCCCCTTCCCTCCCCGTTCTGAATCTCTTGCAGTTTCAAAGCCCGACTCCTTCCTCTCTTCCAAAGAGGTTCCCACTCGCTCTAGGTTCCGGCGTTTCCTTCTACGAAGTGCTTAAGGTGGTAGTTTTGAAAACTAGGAAAAAACAAAACTTGGAGACGAGTGGGCGCCTGGGTGGTTTGGTCGGTTAAGCGTCCGACTCTTGATTTCGGCTCAGGTCATGATCTCGTGGTTCATGAGATCGAGCCCCGTGTCGGGCTCTGCGCTGACAGCGCGGAGCCTGTTTGGGATCCTCTCTCTGTCTGTCCCTCCTCACCTCAAAATAAGTAAATAAACTTAAAAAAAATAAACTCTGAGGCAGGGCTAGGAGAAGGTCTCTAAGGAGCCCCTAGATGGGGGGAAGGGGACAACGACAGTGTTTCACATTCAAAAAACAGAAAAGGGGGAGGGGGTCTGTTAGACTTCCTCCTGTTTCCAGCCAGAATAGTTCTACTTTTATCTGCTTTATAATCCCTGTAAACTTGTCTCTGAGATGGGAACTGATTAGATTAAAAAATGAATGAGTGGGGTTGCCTGGGTGGCTCAGTCAGTGAAGCGTCCGGCTTCGGCTCAGGTCAGGATCTCACAGTCTGTGGGTTCGAGCCCCGCGTCGGGCTCTGTGCTGACAGCTCAGAGCCCAGAGCCTGCTTCAGATTCTGTGTCTCCCTCTCTATCGCTGACTCTGTCTCTCTCTCAAAAATAAAATAAAAACATAAAAAAAAAATTAAAAAAAAAAAAAAAAA
>PITB01003029.1:0-72577 GCA_004024585.1 Paradoxurus hermaphroditus | reverse complement strand
ACACATTTCCGCGTCTGTGGCGTGGGCCAGCGCCTCTTCCAGCTCCGGCTCCAGCGTGATCTGCTCCTGCGCAGGAATCTCCCTCTTGGGCTGAATATAGGGCTTGCCTGAGGGGGAGACGAAGGGTGGTTCAGGCGGGGGGCACTGCTCCCCAGATTCTGGTCTCTGGCTTCCTTTCCTCGTGCAGGGGGTGGAGTTCTGGGTCACTCGGGGCCACCGTGGGACCTGAGTGCCCCACCAGCTCTGGGCTCCTGGGTCCCCTCATCTCTTCTCAGTGCCGAAGAGTGAAAGATGGCGTGTGTGTTTCAGGGTGGCCCGGCCCCTGGGCAGCTAGGAGCTGCAAGGTCAGAGGGAAGCTGGAGGGGGCGCGCTTGAGAGACGGCCATTTGGGTTTCGGTCGGCGTGACTGTTAGTGTCTCCGTACCCTTCTTCTCGCCTGTGAAGGGCACCAGGTCGTCGCGTTCTTTGACCTCCAGTGCCTGCTGTTCCAGGTACTGCAGAAGGGCGTCCCGGTCCAGCGGCCCCGTCGGGCTCTTCTTCGTCTGGTCACGCTGTCTCAGTCCGGCTGGCAGGAGCATGTTCTTGAGGATGAGTTTTGGGGAGCAAGTCAGACCTCTGATCTGGGGTACCTCCAGGGCTCCCTCAACATCCACGGACACCTCTCCCCGGGCCCTCTTGGGATCCCGAGCCCTGTAGGCAGCCCCCATCTCGGCCACCCGGGGCCCATCACCCTTCCCAAGTGCCTGGAGGCGGCCCCTGGCTCCCTGTGCGCAAGCCCCTACCTCGGGGTCCATCTCCTGTAGCTCGCAGTCCAGCTGCTCTAGCTCCTCGGGGCTCAAGGTCCTCAGGATTTCATCTTCGTCTATGTCTCTGTATTTCTCCAGTTCCTTCTGATACGATGACATGATGGCCCCCACCCCCTCCCCGCTCTGTGGCACTCACGGAGCCTGGAGGACATGGGGAAAGTGATTGGATAATGGACAGACTGAAGCAGACACAGCAGGCCACAGACCAGCCAGGGGGCAGGACGACCATCTGGATGCCTGGGAGCTTAGCAGTCTAGCTGGGTATGGGGAACAGGGGAGTTATGTTTAGTTAGAACCAGGGCTTCCTTCTTCCTGCTTCCCCAGCATCGGCCACTCCGGCCGGGGATCCCAGGCGTCCGAGCTGGGTCTGTCTGCCCATTGTATGACAGAGATCCTGGCAGCACGCTCCCTTATAACCTCGCCCGTCCGTGCCTCTTGCCCGCGCACAGCTGCCAGGGGCCCTGCCAGCACAGCTGGCCCCAGGCCCAGTTCCTATTGAAAGGAAGGGGGGCATACAGACAGCTTCAGGGAAATTCCTCTTCCCTTCCCCATAATCCAGTCTTTTCCCCCAAACTCGTTTAAGCAGGCGAGGGGGGGGGGGGGGAAAGAGACCGTTCTCTTACTCTGCCCTTATTTCCTCTTTTATTGGGTGGGAATCAAGATTTCGCTTTCTATGTTTGCTAAAACTCTAAATCCTAAGAGAAAGCACGGGCTCAGAGGAGCTGGGGGAATTCCAGGTTGGGGGAAGGGTAGTATGGTCTCAGGAGAAAGGACTGAGTCCCCATAATTTGTCCCTTTGGACGGGAAGGTGACACCCGACCAATGGGTGGGAAACACCTTCTATACACGGTCAAGTTTCTCTAAAAACGGTGGGAAGAATAAGCTTGCACAACCTTTTACGGCACGGAAAATACACACAAGCTACACAGACACACCACGCCGAGTATGAACGGTCCGGAAAGTGCAGGAGATACTCGCACCGACAGCGTGAACCACGGTTAAGGGACGGGCCGGCCAGCGGCAGGAGCGTTCGCTGAGGGCCGGAGACACACTCCACATCCTTCCCCCGGGAGCCGCTCCTCTCCTCCCGCCTCCCCCCAGGCCCCGCTCCATAAGCCCCCCGCCTTCCCCACCTACCAGTCCTGGGGGCCACCTCCCTTCTCACCTCCCCTTCTGTCGGTTGGTCTGTCAGTGCCACCGGAGCACTGTCCCCGCGGCAGGAGGAGCCCGGGGCCGGGGAGAGGGTGGGGGAACAGTGAGCTCAGCATTTTATTATTTTAGCTCCGGCCAGGTGGGGGGTGGTGGGAGATCACATATACACAGCCCCCACCCCCGGCCCAGCCCTGGGCGCCTCTAGTGGCCACTGCCGGCCATGGCGTGTCCTCCCCTGCCGGCCCGGAAGCCCGAGTCCTTGGACCATTCCAGGAGAATCGTACGGTTCCCACCTACTCGGTGCCTCGCCCGATCCCGAGCGGTGACTAGGCGGTGACGTAAAGGCGAGGACGAGAATTCCCTTTGGAGGTCTAGTTCAGAGGTGTTTGTAATCCAGCCGGAGGAGGGACTCCTTACAATTTAAAACGGGCAGCTCGTGATAAGCGCCGTTAAAAAAAACGAAGACCCGTAGATACTCACACAAGCACAAACACCGCTTGCTCCCAACTCAAGAGGAGACGCCACACGCGGGGGGGTCTTTCTCTTTTATTCGATTAAAAAACACAAATGAAACTCACAGGAACTGGGGGGGAGAGAAAGAAAAGGGCCGGGCGCGGCTCGGCGATGGCCGGGGGAGAGGCAGGGAGAGGAGGGGGAACGTTAAGAGCCCCAGGTGAGGGCCGGGAAGAGGTTTCTGAGGACCACACATTATTTGATGACGATCTTCTGGCGCAAGGCCCGAGGCCCGGCGCCAGGGAGGGGCTCGGGAGGCGGCGGGCCAGGGCCCAGCGCCGAGGCCGCGGGCGGCAGGCCGTGGGCGGTGATGTACTTCTTATAGGCCTCTCGGATGATCTTGAAGGCTCGGGCGGTGGCGTAGGGGATGTCTGTGACGGGGTCCCGGTACAGGGCCGGGCGATGGGTCACGGGACAGACCTCCCGAACGGGGACCTTTGGGGGCCGCCCTTGGGGGAACCATTCCTCGAATGTCGCGTCGTCGCTGAAGGTGATGAAGGTTCGGGAGCAGCGAGCAGGCGGGACGACGGGCCCGGCGCCGGCCCGGGGAGTCGGCACGGAGGCTGTGGGAGCGGGGTCCAGTCTGGCGGGGAGAGACGGAAACCACAAGCACTCTGAGAGACAATAACAAAGAGACGAGGCAGGGGAGGAAAGAGAGGGAGGAGGCGGCACGACGGCAACGTTCTGAGACGATCTAGTCAGCGACAGATGGGGAGAAGCGAGCGGGGCCGGGTGGAGACGCCGCCGAGAGAGGAGAGAGAGGCTAGACCGAGAAACACGGAGCTGAGGGAAGAGGGCCGTGAGGGGCACTGGCCTGCTGGAGAGCCGCTGCGTGAGGCGCACGGAGGGCGGCAGGGAGGAGGCTCCCCCCCCTCCCCTGTGGCGCACTCACCCTTCCACGTCCACATTCTCCTCCTTCGGGCCTGGCTCCCCGACGAGCGGCACGGTCACCGAATGGTAGGTGATTATGGGCCCCGGGCACTTCCGCTTCTTGTGCACCTGCTTCTTCTTGTCAGCCTCGAGCCGCTCGTAGGTCTCTTCGGGGTCAGAGGGAGGAAGGAGGGGTGGTGAGGTCCCCCGCGCCCCTGCTCGCTTCTGCCCCCAGGTCTCTCCACCGTCTTCCGGCTGTCTGGTCCCTGCCTGCCCAGGCCGCTCGCGCGAGTCCTCTGAGGCCCCCCAGCACCGCCCGCCCCCGACGTCCTCCCGCCCATCTCTCCCGGGCACCGGGCTCCTCTCGCACCCCGACAGGGGGGTCTGGAGCTGAGGAAGGCTTGGACGAGGAGCCTGCTGTCCCCCAGGCTGCCCCGCCCGCTCCCGGCCACAGCCGCACGCTGCGTCTCCAGGCGTCCCGTCAGAGTTCCTGCCTCGTTCGGGCTGAAACACGCCGCCTGGTGACACGGCTTTGCCCTTTCGAGCTGCAGGACACAGGTCTAACCTGTCTTCCCCACGACAGCCCTCGGCGCGGTGGAAATCAGCGTCCGTGCCCCTCTCCAGGCCCATCGCTACACCCATTCCCGGCACCGTTTCTCGCCCAACGCGGTTCTGAGACGCACTCTCTCGTTACGAGCCCTGCGCCTCGGACGCGCGGCGTCCTACTTTCCCCAGTCTGCGGCAGAGGCTGCGCGCGGGCGCCCCTGCAAGCCTTTTGCGGGATCTGTATTGCATTTTCAAGACAATGTTGAATTAGTCATTGACGTTTGAAAATGAGGAAATTACATTTAAATACAGAGATTTCTGGTCCCTCTTTTTTTTTTTTTTTTAAGAGCGAGCGTGTGCACGTGCAAGCAGGGGAGAAAGGGCAGAGGGAAGGAGAGAGAATCTCAGGCAGGCCCCGTGCTCAGCACGGAGCCACAGGGCTTGATCCCCCAACCCGGGAATCATATTCTGAGCTGAAATCAAGAGTGCGACCATCAACCAGCTGAGCCCCCCAGGTGCTCCTCTGGTCCAACTTAAAAAAATAAAAAGGAGGGGTGCCTGGGGGGCTCAGTCGGGTAAGCGTCCGACTTCGGCTCAGGTCATGACCTCAGTTTGTGAGTTCGAGCCCCGCGTCGGGCTCTGTGCTGATGGCTCAGGACCTGGAGCCTCCTTCAGATTCTGTGTCTCCCTGTCTCTCCGCCCCTCCCCCACTCACACTCTGTCTCTCTCTCAAAAATAAAGATAGAAAAAATCAAACCAGCAAGGAGATCTGGCAGCCCGGTATCTGCACGGCCACACGACGGCAACGAGCTGAGCAGAAGAACCAATTCTTCCTGAGCGCGCCTCTAATTCACCACGGCCCCCTGGCTGGACGGGGACGCGGCTCTGCGGCCGCTCACGGCTGGCCCACAGGTCCCCTCCCGGAGGGCAGTGACCGTGACTCACACCACCTCCGTGTCGTCGGGGCCCCGCGGGGCGCCGCGCGTACAGGCACTCGACAAGGATCTGTTGGCGCTCGGCAGGTGGAGCTGCCCCGAGCCCTCTCCTCCGGAGGAGCTCCAAGTCTGTGTCTTCAGCGCAGGTCCCATCTTCCAGACAGAGTCTGACCAGAAAAGCGTGCCCTGGACACCCCACCGACGACTGAGCCTCTGTCGTACGTGGCACTGGGGTGGGTGACATTGCGTTCCTTCCCCTTCCCATTCGAACGCTTCCCTGCACCTTCTGGAACTCCTGCTCTACAACCGGCCAACTCGTCTACGTCCTCGAGGTCCTCACTCCCAACCCCTGCCACAGCTCGTCTTCCCGGAAGCCGGTCATCCCGAGGCCCCCGCTCTCCCCGCGGCCCCCCGGCGGAGGCCTGCCGTCCCGCCACAGCCCACGCGGGGCGAGCCCGCGCCGCAGCTCCCGGCCGCTGCTCTCTGGAGGCGTCTGCCGCCAGGCTAGTCCGGGTTTCCTTCCTGTCACGCTCACTCCCTCACTCCCCGAAGACCTAAGCGAGGCTCCCCGCTGTTCCCCTCCGCTCGACTCCTACCCTCCTGCGCCACCCTGGGGACCGCGAAGTGCCCGCGGGGATCTCGTCTCCTAACCACCTTCGTGGCCGTGACCCGCTAGTCGCTCGGTTCCACGGCAGCTACAGCCCATACCGTGTCGTTGCCGGGAACTGCCCCGGCTTGGAGGACCGCCCGTCCCAGGCTCCGGCCGCGACGCCCTGTGCTTCGGGGGTCCTGCTCCACCCTCTGTCCTTCTTTGACAGCGCCCACGCACGGACCTCTCCCCACGCCAGCTGGCAGCCCCTTCCGGTCTTCAGTGTTCTTTTTTGTTTTTTTTCCTTCCATCTTCCTTTTTAAATCAAGGTTAGGTTCCTCAACCTATCGCTTTGGTCACTCTCCTCAATCTAAACTCCCTGGCCCACACCCGGATGGCTGAGCGCTCCTGGAGAAACACTACACCACGGGCTAGACTGGAACCACCGGGAACGCACGTTCCCCAAATTCGACGGACTCCCCCAATGCCAGCAGATGATTCGACCTCAACTATTTCTTTTCTTTGTTCTTTCTTTTTTTTTTTTAGGGAGAGAGAACACGTGCGTGCGGTGGAGAGGAGGAGGGGGAGAGAGAATTTCAGTAGGCTCCATGCTCAGGGCAGAGCTCGACTTGGGACTCGATCTCACAACCCTGGGGTCCTGACCTGAGCCTAAATCAAGAATCGGATGTTCCAATGACTGAGCCACCCAGGCGCCCCGGAACTGTTCCAAAGATATCACTTCCCTCCCCCGCAACTCTACGCCCAACACCTGACAGGTGACAGGTGAGAACCACTGCGAGGTCCTACTGTGTGTTCACGAACCTCCAACTACACGCCGTCCTTCCTCCTGCTTCACACCTCAGGCCGGTTCTCCCGCCTGTACCCCAGCTCCCCCAATCCCCCCACATTCCACTTCTCCAAAAACCCACACTACTAACTAGTCTTTCTTTCTTGTCTGTCACTCGACTTTCGGTTGCTTCTCACCAAAGACACCGTTCCTCCAATCTTTGAATAAAACAAACACGGAAAACTCTACATTGACCCCAGACCCTATAGGCTTTACTCCTGAACCCAGCCTTCACTGCCAAGCTTAAAAACTTTGGCTCCCCAGCCCACTTCAAAACAGTGTGGTCTCGGGGCGCCTGGGCGGCTCAGTTGGTTAAGCGTCCGACTTCGGCTCAGGTCATGATCTCGCGATTTGTGGGTTCGAGCCCCACATCGGGCTCTGTGCTGACAGCTCAGAGCCTGGAGTCTCCTTCAGATTCTGTCTGTCTCTCTCTCTCTCTCTCTGCCCCTCCCCCACTTGTCCTGTCTCTCAAAAATAAATAAATGTAAAAAAAAAAAAACTTTAATAAAACAAAACACACCAAAATGCTGTGGTCTCCAAAAAGTTCACCTCCTTAAGTCCATCTCTGACCTCCTTGTCATCAAAACAAATGGCCGCTTCCAGTTCTCGAGTAGCGTCTTTGCAGCGCTCAGCAGAGACTCTCCCAAACATTCTCTCTCCTGGGCGTTTTCTTTTTTTAAATATTTATTTATTTATTTGGGGAAGGGGCAGAGAGAGAGGGAGGGAAAGAATCTCAAGCAGGATCTGTGCTGACAGCATGGGGCTCGAACCCATGAACTGTGAGGTCATGACCTGAGCTGAAACCAAGAGTCAGACGCTTAACCGACTGAGCTGCCAAGGCGCCCCTCTTTCGCATTCGTAAGATAAATTCTCCCGGAGTTCTCCAAACCCTGGCCGCCGCTAAGTTCCTCTTGCACATCTGCAGGACTCTCTTCGGCCCCTGCCTTCCCTTCCCCACGCCCTCTCCCTGCGTGATGTGACCCACTCCAATGTCATCGATGCTGTCCACGCTCTACAGGCTCTCACATTTGTTTCCAGCCTAGATCTCTCGTCCAAGCCCAGATGTGTACACCGAACTGAACTCTCAGCACTGCGTGGACCGCCCAAACATGTTCGAAAACGAACTTCCTGTCCCCTGCTGTAGAACCGGCTTCTGCAGGGTCTCGGATGTCAGTGACTGGTGTAAGAAGCCCAGGAGTCACCCTCCTTGCAGTGGCCCAAACTAACCAACGTGGTCGAAGGATGAGGACTGTCATCACAGGGACATCAAGGTCCCCTCGCTGTTCGTGATGGCTCTCAGTCATCTCTGTTTTGAGAGCTAGCTACTGTTTGAAAGTACTGAATTACCATCGAAGATTAAATAGCCGATGTTAAAGTCCAGATAATGAAACAGTCATGAAAATACACCCTGAAGGTGCTGGAACTGAAGTAAATCTTTTCTCAATTACTGTTCTTTTGGAGCTCTCTGAATCTGAGAAATATACAAGTGGCATGGGTTGGGTTCCAGATATTCTGCGTAAACAATAGGCAACTCCACATTTGGGCGACACACGTTCAACTACATGTGCTTGACCAAAAATACAGGTTCGGAGAGGGGCGCCCGGGTGGCTCAGTCGGTTAAGCATCCGACTTCAGCTCAGGTCATGATCTCACGGTCTGTGAGTTCGAGCCCCGCGTCGGGCTCTGTGCTGATGGCTCGGAGCCTGGAGCCTGTTTCGGATTCTGTGTCTCCCTCTCTCTCTGCCCCTCCCCTGCTCATTCTCTGTCTCTATGTCTCTCAAAAATAAATAAAACGTTAAAAAAAATTAAAAAAAAAAAAAAAAGGTTCAGAGAGAGAAAGATTGGGTGGGGGCGGGGAAGAGAAAGACGGAGAGAATAAATCACAGACTCTAGGTGATTCTCTGTATTATTTCATTCAACGGAAGTATGCTCCAGATTGAGCACGTGACAGGAGACGCGTAACCTGGCATTCCCTCATGTCCCTGTCACGATTTGAAACTCTCGACACCCTATAAAGAAATGTATGTTTTGTACAGCATCTCACTGTACGTGGCTGTGTACTCGGCACATCAACTGAAGGGGTTTTAAAGAATTTGGACTTTAGCTCGTCTCATGAACTAATGCGGGTGAATTTCGAATTTTCGTGATCGTCATTAAAGTCGGCATTATCACCCCACCTGGTGACGCGGGACGGCATGACGCAAGCGGGTGAAGTAATCTGTCGTCAGTCTTCCAGCAGCGGAACAGCAGACCTGAGACTTGAACTCAGTTCTATTCAATTCTTATTTTATACCGACGCGCTTTCTCTTCGATAGAACTTGTTCTTCTGAGCCCAACTAACTGCCTCGCTCCTTGCTCCTAATCCCTCCCTTTCCCCACTTCCCTCCTCTGATTCCCTTGTTCCGAATCTCCAACTCCCCGGCTGCTCGGGTCCCTCGTCCCTCTGCCCACTGTTCTCAAAGCCACAGACTGACCTAGTGAGCGTAAGTTGAGCTCCTCGGTGATCTTGGCCTCTCGGAGCAGCTCCTCCTGGGTCAGCGGCCGCTCACAATGGGGCCCCTTTCGCCGCCGTGACTGGCCCTGCCTCTCCTGTACCCGCAGGAACGTCTGTCGCGTATGCTCGGCTGTAGACTGACGCATGGACTTCCGACCTGGGGAAGAAGTCAGGGAGGAAGACACCTTTGAATTCGCGTCCACCTCCTTTATGTTAAATTTTGAAACTTATTTGGAAATCATTTCAAACTTACAAAAAACTGCAAGGAGAGTCCACAGAATACCTATGTATCCTTACCCAGCTCACTTCCTGTTAGCCTTTTGCCCCACTTGGATTGCGTGTGTTTTCCCGAACGATTTAAGTGGCACACATCCTAGTTCTCGGCCCTAAACACTTCCCTGTGTATTTCCTAAGAATAAGGGCTTTCCTTATATAACCGCGGTACGGTTGTCAACCGCAGTCAACCTGCCGCCGATACGAGGCTTTATCGTTATGTTCCCGTTTTGTCCATTGACCCACGTGTCCCTGCACTCACTGTCAGCGCCGTCATCCTGGTGTTCTAACGGGAGCAGGGCTTTCTCTTCTCGGGCCTTCTGAGAGCCACCAGCTGGAGTGCTGACCTTTCGAGGCCTCAAGCTCTTGAGAGGCTCCTGGGGACAGAAGTAATAAGGAGAAAGAAGATGAGGATCTTAAAAAGAGGAAACCAGCACTGTGGGAAATGGGACCGGTGTGGGGGGTACTGTGACCTTACGGAGGGCAGAAGAGAAATGACGGGAAATTACAGGAAGCCAAGAGAACCCGGATCCCCCCTGTACCTTATATGCTTTGGTGACTACTCGGCGCTTCCTTCTGGGCTCTTCTGCCTCTCCATCACTGGACGGTTCATCCCCTTCATCGATGTCAAAGTCAGAGTCCACTTCATCCTCTGTGTCTGACTGGTCCCCTTGATACTCATCGTCTCCAGATTCCTGAGGACATAAGGAGATGAGGTTCTCACTGTCATTGGAGTCGTCGGTGCCCCTCCAGTCACTCTCTTTGCTTTCCTGATAAGAGCGCCCGCTCTCCTTCCCAACCCAGCCCTTCAATTTCCTGAGGCAAGAGGCTTTTCTGGCTGGTGGCCTTTGGCCCCAGCGCCACCCCTTTCAGCATTCACTGGCTGCCCTTTACCTGTAGCGCACGGAGGTAAGTGCTGGGATACAAAAGGGTTCGGTTTGGTCTTTACCTTCGGGGGTCCCGCAGTCTGGCAGGGGACAGGATATAAACTAGAAAAGAGAGTTTGAATGCGAGGCAACACAGACGGTATCAAAAGGTACCGGAGTGTTATCGGAGCTCAAAGGGAGGCCGCTTACTATAGATCGGGGGTCTGGGAAGCTCTAAACTTTAGACCTTATTCCTTTAGAGTAGGGGCTGGCCAACTTTTTCTGTGAAGGGCCAGAACAGAACAGGTCATGGGCCAGATCTGGCCATCGAGTTGTGGTTTGCTGAGACTCCAAAGAACAAAGCGGACTTGAGTCATGGTTTAAAATGCTGGTAGTGTTTAGGGGCGCCTTCGTGGCTCCGTGTCAGTTAAGTGTCCGACTCCTGATTTCGCCTTGGCTCACGACCTCGCGGTGTGTGAGATCCAGCCCTACTTTGGGCTCCACACTGACAGTGCAGAGCCTGCTTGGGATGCCCTTTCTCTCTCTGCCCCTCTCCCGTGTGCGCGCTCTCTCTCTCTCAAAATAAACAAACTTAAAGATAAAATAAAATAAAATAAATCCTGGTAGCGTTTAGACAGCCAAGAGGGCAGAGGTAACGTGGCTAGGCCGAATAGCTACAGAAGCAGGAACATGAATACCCTATTTATGGAATAAAGGTCTAGACCTAAGCAAAGCAGGTTTGTCTTGGGCACGAAATCCTCCTAGCTGACTGCCTGTGACCCCAGCACAGCCTTCTTCCAACATTCCTTACTGCCCTAAGGGTCTAAAACTCGAAAAGGTTGTATTCAGTCTATAGAGAAACTTCCGGATCCGGCTACTGAGTTTCATTTGCAGGCCAGGGAGTCTCAATCCTCTCCCTCCCCTTACTTGTTCTAGTTCTGATACTCGTTGACGTAAACTAAAGTTACTGAGAAACAGGTCTCATTCCTCAGGTGTGTTGGGACAGAAAAACCACTGGGTACAAGTACTAGTAGCGGGGCGCTGATGAAGATTTGGGGAGACAGGAAAATTGTATACAAGGAGTGTTTCGGCAAGTTCTGGAGGGGGTTCGCTGAGTGGAGTAGAGGACGTGGGGCCTAGAACGGAAACCGAGAGGGGGCAGGTTAGGTCTAGACCGGCAGCTCCATTAGAAAGTAAAGGGAAAAACACACTCGGGGGCGGGGAGTCAGCTGGGCGGGGTGGCATCTCAAACACGCGGCTCTCTCTTCAATCAATGATGGAGACCAACAGGCTAATCTTGGTACCCACGCTGCCAAAGCAAGCGAACGACCGGCACAGACAGTTGCCGCTCCAAGCTAGCCAGGGCTCAGTCTCGCGCTGATGACCGTTTCCTCCCAACTGATGTTTGTGAAAGCCGGGCCCGGGAACGCATTAATCCCCCCGGCTCTAACTCCTATTAAGTCATCTCGCCGAGAGTCCGAGAGAGTCCCAGTCCAACTACGCGTTAGCTTAGCGTCCAATCAAAATGCTTTCACTGAGTTAGGGATTTACTACCATTCCTTTGGCTTTTATTGAGAGTCATTAATAGAGATGACTAGATAAGAGAATGTTTCTGCATCATCTCCCGAAACCCTGTTACTTTATACGTCTTACATAAGGCCGCAGTTCTTCCTAGAATTTAATGCTGAGTAAGTTTTTCTCACAGAACATACATGCCTCTTTCTTACTGAAAGAAGAAATTCAGGGTTTGGCTGCCAGGAAGCTCACAGCTAAATTTAGTATCGATTGCTATTACCATTTTAGCAGAGGCTCCTGGTACAATTACTTCTGATCTGTCTCTATTTTTACTGTTCCTACTTTTTGTTTATATGTAAGCCTCCTTTAATCCTTTTTGGAAGCATGAACGGGACATATTAAATAACGACTCGTAAAATGACAGGAATAGGAAAATGGCCTTTGGGGGAGGGAAGAGAACATTCTATTTTAAACTATAGCGGTGTTAAGTAATGACTCCCAATCAGTCATCAAGTCCTGTGGATTCAATTTCCTTAATCTGTCTTGAGACCCACTGTCCATTTTCTCTACTCACACTGCCTCCTGCATTCTCCTCATTACAGTGAGCTCTCTTCTCCTTCTCTTTTTTTAATGTTTTTATTTATTTTTGAGAGACAGAGCACAAGCGGGGGAAGGGCAGAGAGAGAGGGAGACACAGAATCTGAAGCAGGCTCCAGGCTCTGGGCTGACAGCTCGGAGCCTGGAGCCTGCTTCAGATTCTGTGTCTCCTTCCCTCTCAGCCCCTTCCCTGCTTGTACTCTCTCTCTCTCTCTCTCAAAAATAAGCATTAAAAAAACTGTAAAAAAACTGATTCTGTGTCTCCCTGTCTCTCTGCCCCTCCCCCACTTGCGCTCGCTCTCGCTCTCTCTCCAAAATAAATAAACATTAAAAAATATATAAAGCACACATCTGCTCATGGCACTCTGATGAATCTCCTCAGTCCTCTGGATGAAGAACAAAACTCCTGGACATGGTTCACAAGGCCCAACGTGACCCGGCCCACGTCGACTCTCTCCAGCCTTCCCAATCTTTATCCTCCTTCGAGGTCTGGAGAGTGAGAGTAGACACGGAGGCACGAGACCCAGGCTCAGTACCTGCACACATCTGCTCCACCCGCCGTGGGCTAACCTGTCTCCTAACCCTGCTCTCAGCCCTACTGCTGTTCATACAGCCCCGGCCGACTTTCCATACCCTGGTAAGTGTAACCACCGTGTCCGGGGATGCCCATCCTCACCAATGACTCTGGCTCCCACGAGTTACCACGGCACCCTGTGGTTACCACTTATTTCGCTCCTTATGGCACGCGCTTTCAACTGTAAATCCGGCTGGTTCTCCCACTGGGGTAAGAACAGTGTTGTTTTTAATACTCTCCGCTTCCCTAAACCTATCACGGCAGTTGGTTTGCCCTAGCTTCTCAACGGCTATGCTAAGAAAGGGCAGATTCAATCAGTACAAGTGCAATCCGATCCGGACCCTAGCCCGGGCACCAGACGTATACTGTTGAACAAAACAGACCATCCCTAACCTTACGGAGCTTACAGCCTAACAGGAAAGTATTCACAAGTAGGCAAGCCAAGTCCAATTACAATTTGAAATGTACTCTATGAAGGAAATAAATGGGACACTTTAGAGCAGTCAAGGAAGGGTTATCGAAGGAGATATTTACGTTGCCATTTGAAAGCTTAAAACATCACAGGCTAAGCTCCTCTATTTTTTCTTTTTTAAAATAGATTCCTCTCTAGGGGCACCTGGGTGGCTCAGTCAGTTGAGCGTCCAACTTCGGCTCAGGTCATGATCTCACGGTTCCCGAGTTCGAGCCCCACATCGGGCTCTGTGCTGACAGCTGAGAGCCTGGAGCCTGCTTTGGATTCTGTCTGTCTGTCTGTCTGTCTCTGCCCTTCCCCAGCTCATGCTTTCTCTCTCTCAAAATAAATAAACATTAAAAAAAATAAAATAGATTCCTTTCTATACCTCTGGCGAAGAACCATACAGTGTGCCAACGAGTACATACCGCGTGACTACGAGAAGCTGGCGTTACGTTAACGTCAGGAGTGCTGTGAAACACGCAACTAGGAAAGTACACTGTCGGTTTCTGCCATACTCTGAGATGCCTCCGGAGACCCTTCCATCCCTGACCCCCTCCCACCCCATCTAGGTCGCTACCTTCTAGGACTCCACTTTATACCCCCGCCACCCCCGACTCTCCCACCCCGACGCGAGTATCCGCTACCCGGGCTCTCTCCATTCCCCGCCCCCTTCTTTGTCCGAGGTTTCTCCCTTCAGGAGACTCCCCTTAGCTTCCTCCCCTCCCTCTTCTTCCTGGCCCCAGCTCTTGCCTCTGTGAAACCCCCATAAGTCGTCTGGTAGAACTCATCTTCCTCCTCGGCCTCCAGGAGGCCAGAAAGCCGGTTCCCCGCGGTCTTCCGGGGGGCCCGGCCCCCAGCCAAACTCATACCGCCTACCGAGCCTGCGCCGCGATCGGAGGCCCCTTGCCCAGCGCGGCGATCGGAACTCGGCGCTCGGCACCACCACCTGCGGGGGGTAGGCGGCGGCGGAAGCCCGTAGTCTGCAGGCAGAAGTAGCAGAGCGCCGAGAGGCTCCTGGCCGCGTCCGTCAAGCGTGAAGCGTCTTCACTCTGCAGCCCCGCCCACTGGGAACGCGGAGGCCACCCCCAAGCGCCCCGTTCCGGCACGCGCGGACCTGGACTGTGGAATGATTGGGATCGGTGACTCCAGGAGTCCCACTGCCCTGGGTCCAGAATTCAGGAGTCAACAAATTTTCACTTAGAAGAGGTCAGTCGACCTCTGCTCCAGTCCGTTTTCCCTTCTGCTTCCAGTAGGAGCCTTTCTAAAAACTCAGACTTTTGTCACTCTTCTGCTCAAAGATGTTCAGTGGGTCTCGATCAAGTACGGGTTAAAGTCCAAAATCCTTGAGGCAGAATAGTAGTGTGGTCAAGAGCATAGCTTTAGAGCCAGACATACTTGAGTTTGAGTTTGAGTTTAAGGTCTTCTAGCTGTGTGACTTTGGACAAATTGCTGAATCTCAGTCTTCTCCTGTAGGGTGGAACTAGAGGCGCCGGCTGGCGCAGCGGGTGGAACACGCGGCTCTTGGTATCAGGGTCGGGAGTTCAAGCCCCACGTTGGGCGCGAACCTACTTAAAAAAACAATAAGGTGGGACGAATAACATCTACCTTTTAAAGTTGTCGAAAAGATTAAGAGAGAGTAAACTGTTTAGCACAGAATTTAGTGCATATGGTTGGTAGGTGCTACTATTAACATGGCATTCAAGAGCCATCATAATTTGGCTTCTCACTGCCTTCCCAGCTTCACCTCCTGCCTCATCATCCTGTTCTAGTATCACTTCTCAATTCTCCGTCGTGCCTGCCTGCTTCTCCTTTTCCTTAGGATCCTTTTCCTTTCTTGTCTACCTGGCAAAATTCTGGTCCTATCAGACAGGGAAGTCTTCTCACGCGCCAATCTCTCTTCCTGGCATAGTTTCCATAACCAAGGAGATCACGCGCCTCGATTCTCTGGAATAGTTCCAATCTCAAATCGTCTGTGGTTGTCAAGACCCTGTATCAACTTCTCTCCTATCTTTTATTCTGAAAATATGATTGTCAGGGCGCCTGGGCGGCTCAGTCAGGTGAGCGGCCGACTTCAGCTCAGGTCATGCTCTCACGGTCCTGTGAGTTCGAGCCCCGCGTCGGGCTCTGTGCTGATGGCTCAGAGCCTGGAGCCTGCTTCGAATTCTGTGTCTGCCTCTCTCTCTGCCCTTCCCCTGCTCACACGCTGTCTCTCTGTCTCTCAAAAAAAATAAATAAATGTTAAAAAAAATATATGATTGTCAACCCATAGCACATGTACATAGTCTATGATGGCAGCTATTACATTTTACTCTAATGATTTATGGGTCTGCTCTCATTAGTCCGTGACCTTTCGGAGGGCAAGGACTTTATCTTCATCTGCGTATACCAGGAACTCTCATAGTGCCTAGGACATTGTCAGTGCTAAATAATGTCAGGTCAACGAATAAATTAATGAATGACTAATTGAATGAATAAGGTACTCATCCTCTTATTTTGTGTCTGCGTTGATCTTGCTTGCCCCTACCCCCCTACATTCTCACCTTAGGAACTGTTCTGAGATATGAAGGTCTTCAATAAAGACACTTTAATAAAGTTCTGTGTGTGTGTGTGTGTGCATGATTTCTGTCAAGCCTGTGTATGTGGCCTTATTTTGAGATCGCCAGATTGCTTTGCTTTTCCAAAATACATTTGGCGAACTCCCTTTTCAATTTCCTTGGAGGCACCAAGCCAACGTGTCCTGCTTTGCCTCTGCTTCCACACCCTGCCACGTCACCCCAGGTCTGCTATGCCAGGAATGTTACTGGGTAAGAGTGGCTCTGTGACTCAGAGGACACCCCAGGCACTGAGTGGGAGCGGAGGCAGAGACCATGTATAGGGGGAAAAGACGAGAGACACCCCTGGCCCCCCTTTTTGAATTTTGCCTTCATTCCATATATTCAGGGGACCTGTATTATGCAACCTACTTTGTGCCAGGCACAAAGACGCTTGAGAGATAAAATGCTTGTGATATAAAAATGGATAAGACGTAATCTTTGCCCTGAAATATTCAGTCTTGTGAGGGAGACAAACAAGTAAACAGGCTGACATATTACCAGGTAGTAGGAGTAATGGCAGCCATTTCTGGTACATAGAGAGAAACGAAGACCCCTAAGAAGCTTCAAAACAGGAATCTCTTCAGGAGGGCTGAAATCAAATTCCTAGATCAAATCCCAGGGAGATCCCCCTATTTGACCTACTGCCTGTGTGAGTCAGGGCTTTATTGGTCTATTTCCAATTTTTAAATCAGAAACAGCTTTATTTCTACACCAGTTGATTTCTAAAATAACTCAGGAAATGGCAGCAACTCCCTGCCTTCTATGGAAACGAGGATAATTTGTTCGAGAAATATTTATTTATTGAAGACCTATGAGCCAAATCCCGTGCTAGACAGTGGGCTCCCACCTGTCTAGTTCTTGTACTGTGAGTTGGGTTGAGGGCTATAGGTATAGGCAGCTGTAAAATACCTCCGCGTCATTCAATTCCATTGCTATCGAATGAAATGGCAACCCAATCATGTGAAGTTTGTCTACCTTCAGTACCCAGTGGAATAAGAATAATCCAGCAGGTGGCAGCAGGGAAACGATTATTCCTATCTTGAAAAGAGGGGTAGAAGGCAGAGGTAAATAGGCGTGTAATCTCAGGATTTTTTGGCCCTACGTTCCCTTTCGAGGACCCGGAAGACATCCAGATAGAGGATAACCAGGCCATCTTGGGGACTGCAAAACCAAGACCTCCCCCCGCCCCATTTCTTTTCATGTATTAATTCCACAAATAATTATTGAGCCTCTACCACGTGCAGAATCGCAAGATGGGAGGGGCTGGAGATACAAGAGTGAAACAGTCTTTGCTTTTCAGCAGCTTCCAATCCAATCATGAACAGACAGTTGGGTCTCCAACTTCCGACCTGGTTTCACAATCTCCAGGGTACTTTATTAAAACTGAGCAGAGTCAATCCGAACACTAGACTAGAATGGGGAATTTGTGCACTCTGGTGCACTGCTTGACAGAGTTAAGTTAAGGTTTGCTTCGATCGCGGAACGACTGTGATATGGTCGCCTTCCGTGGCTCTTTCTGAAAGGTCTTCATTCATTCATTTATCAAATATTTACTGAATTCCGGAACTGTGCCCAGCTTTGCGCTTGAAGCGAAGGGTAGATCTGTTTTGAATGTCATTCAGAGGAAGGCAAGACATGCACGCACGTTCAACTAAACAGTAAACAAAGCAGTAAAGCCGGAAGAATAGTCGCATGTGATGTTTCGTGATACTCAAGGGCTTAACGTCGCTGACTTGACAGCAGCGCCTCGGTCGGGAGTACTTCCTGGGCTCTAAACCCGAAGGCTAGCCGGGCCTACTCTTAAGTATCCCGAGCTCCAGCACTCAACCGGGGGTCCTTCCACAAGGCCGAATGGAATTGGACCCACCGAGCCACCGTAGGGCCGGTCCACAGTCCGGGAAGAGCTCGTCTTCTACCTGTGGATTCGTTAGGGCGAGAGGAACCCGCGTCATGTGACCAATAGCAGCCTCCCGATTGGCTCTCAGGGCCTCGCTCTTCCCCCCCCCATTGAGTGGGCTGGAACTCTGGAAAGGTTACGCGCTTGCGCAGTTCCCGGATTTCCCTGGCCACCCAGAGTGGAGCAGTGAGGTTGGGCGATAAACAGGCTGTGGCTAGGGAGGAGGGGTGGGGGCATTTGTTCCGCCGGGACTTTTCACGCCCCCTTATTTCTTTAGGTGTGGTTAGGTTCGGACGCGGGGTCCTGGCAGCGGGCTGCAGCCCACGCCCTAGTGAGAGGGAAAAGTAGCTCCCACGGCTAACTGTTGAAGTTGCGGAGAGGGTAGGGTAGAGACGGCAGCTTTCCCCTATGCCAGCCAAATGGTGCGGCCCTGAGCCGTTTCAGGACCCAGCCCGACGTGTCTGAGAGAGGCCCCGGAGAGGGCAGGGAGGTGGCCCGCGGGAGGCGGGTTCTGTGAAGAGACGTGGAGAAGATTCGACTCGGAGAAGAGGAAGAGCCCGGTTGAAAGGGAGCGAGGCCGCTGAGGGGGAGGGGGCTGCCAAGATGGCGTCGGCCTCCTCTGGGCCGTCGGCGGTCGGGTTTTCATCCGCGGATCCCGGCGTCCCTTCCTGCGCCTCGTCCTCAGGAGGTAATCTGGGCGGGGCGCGGGCAGGGGGTGATGACGGCCGTGCGATGGGAACGAGGGCGAGACGCGGGAGGCCACCTGTAACTGGGGATGTCGGAGGAGTTGCCGGTAAAGGAGGACGGAGGCTTGGCTTTCAAGTAGGGCTTTCTGAGCGGGCAGAGGGAGTCTGAGCGAAGGATGGGTTCGATTGTGGAAAGGGAGGCTGTCTTCTCAAAAACATGAGCTGTCTTCTAGGAGACCGACTTGGGAACTCGAAGCAGTGGGGTCGGGAAGGGATGGAGATTGAAAGTGGGGGTAGGAGGGAAACAGAAGGGAAACCGAAAGGGGTAGAGAAAACTGAAGTAGAGGTCTTACGATTAGAGGAATTACTTAGTGTGAGAGGCAGGTGGAATCCAAGTCGATTATGGGGTCAATTGGATAAAAATGTAGAAGAGAAGCCATAGGGGCAAAACACGTTTAAGGGTTATGCGACGCTTTCTTTGGAGTGTCGAGGAGTCAGGGAATTGAGGATTTTGTTGGGAGTGGGAGTTATTGGGGACCTCTTTTTCCTTAGAGGCTCCCCCTCCTGCGTCACCCTTTCTCCGGGCCGACCCCCGCGCAAGCGCTCGTGCGCACGGACAGATTCCACCAAACACCCTCTTTCGGCGATTCCCGTTTCTAGACTGCTCGGCTTTGGGGAGGAATAGGACGTTTGAAAGGAAGGCGGAAAATTAGGCTTAAAAGACCCTAAAACACTGCTGGGGAAGATGGAATGATGCGGTCGAGGCTGCGGGAGGCTGTGATGGGGGGATGGAGGGCTTGGGGGAGGTGGTCATGCGTGCCCGGGGCGGGGGGGGCAATACTGCTTCATGGGGAATGCCCTGGAAGAAGGCTTTGGCCGTGTCGGGAGCTCGGCCCTGGGAGCCCCGAGCCAGGGAGCACAGCTCCAAGTGGGTAGAAACTCCTGGAGATTGAGGCAGGGCGGAGGAGCCCCCAAGAAGAGCAACAGATGGTGCGGAGGAGGGGAACCGTGTGTGTGCGTGTGGGGAGGGGGTGGAAATTGAGTCAGAGGCGGTTCTAGAGCCTCCCTCAGAAACGTCTGGTGCTCGCCGTGCCCGTGGACGGGAGCCAGATGTTGGATGCCGGCCTGGAGATGCTGACATTTCCCCAGGCCCGGGATTGCATCCTTGCCTTGGGAGTTGGCTGAAGAGAGGGTTCCCGCTCTCAGGTTCCGGCCGGGAGAGCGCGACTCCGCGGTCACAGATCCCTTCTTCGGAGGCTGCGGTTGTATTTGTGCGCGTCTATTTTTAGTTTCTCGAGAGGTGTATTTCGCCTTTCCTGTAAAAGCATCAGAGAGCGACTCGTGTTGCAGTCTGAGTGCGAAGGATGAAGTAAAACGGCAGGTGTTTTTATAGCGTAGTCCCTTAATTTTAAACTTTTCTCTCCTTCCCTCGATGCAGAAGAGAAAGTTGTGTGTACTTCTTAAACTTAACTAAGAAGTTAGGTATTCTCTGTCTTAGAACCAGGTTCCTCCTAAAAGCCGTGTATTTATATCCCAAAATTTGATTCGGCCTCTGTCCCATGGAAGGGTTGCGGAGTGAAGGAAAATTTCTGTTGTCACTTAATTGAATCATCTTCCTCCTCTTCCAGCTCTCCTCCTGCTTCAGATAGTCCTGCTCTCTTTTTCAGATGGCATTGTTTGATATATTTATGTTTTTATGTCTACCGCCAGATCCTGCAGCGAGCAGTTAGTAATCCAGGTGGCATAAAGGTTTTTTTCCTATGGTGTTTTCACCAGAAAATAAAATACTGGGTTTCAGTGGACTTTACAGCTCCTTGACCCCATGATGTTTTTAATATGAGAAGTCAAGGTATGAAAATGTCTAAAAATAGTTTCAGATTCCTATTTTTACTTTGTTTCTCACATCCTTCATGTTTACTTCTTTGAGAAATATTGAAACAATTGGATTAAGAAATGAAGAAAAATTCTGTTTATAAGTAGTCCCGAAAACCTGATGGGATTTTTGTGTCTAGGTACACGGTGTTGACTTTTTTGGTGTATCTTCACTTTCACTTAGGTTTGGCCTTAGTAAATTTAATTTAGTAAAACATTTCATTGTAAGGATACAATGGGAGAGGATAGGAAATGATTCTGAGGCAAAAAAAAAAAGGCTATTAGGATGGGTTTTTTTTATTTTAATTTTTTTAATGGGTTTTATTTGTGATTGGAGGTGAGCGTTGCTGTGTCTGGATAGTACCAGGGGAATTAGGACATTGACAAGAATGAGTGACGGTGTATGATTTCCTAAATTGTTAAAGGTAAGAAGGCCGACCTTGTAGAAATTCGAGTAGGGGGTTGCGTGTGTGGGTTTTGTAAGCATTCTAAAACCAATTTGTTGTTCTTAGATGCTTAGCTGAGCTCACTTAAGTGTTAGTGGAACTCTCTTTGATAATATTAAAAGTAGATTCAAGATAAGAGTGTTAGGATTCAGGGACAGATCGATGTTTTAGGTAAGCTGCTCATAACCTTTGGAGGCTCAAAATCTTTTGGCATTCAAATTAAGAAGGACAGATCATTTAGAACAGTCATTCCGTGTCTAGTTTATTTCACCTTGAAGCCAGAGCCGGTCTTATATTCTGCTGACATGTGAAGCACTGAGGTACAGAGGGTAGATCAAACCATACGCTCTAAGTGATGTTTGCCATCTTTTCCCATCGGGGTAATTACCGTGTTCGGGTTTAGGGAGCAATTATGAGTGAATCTCAGCTTACAGCAGCCGTCATCATGTGCTTGTCCTTACACTCGGTTGAGAAAAGTCGATGCGGTTTGCCTTCTAGTCTCAGCTGTTGGGTGTACAAAGGAAATTTATTCCTTCTTTTTGCTTTCTCCCCCACCCTCATTATTTGGACAGTGGCACCACTTAAATAAAATTAGCCCTGGTGAGGTGCTGTTGACAGTATGACCATCTGTCACACGGTGTGCAGAGAGCCTGTTTCCCTATCTGTAGTTTGACTAGTTTATCAAGAACTTGAAATTCAGGGGCGCCTGGCTGGCTCAGTTGGTAGAGCATGTGACTCTTGATCTCAGGGTTTTAAGTTCAAGCCCCGCATTGCTGTGTAGAGATTACTTAAAAAACAAAATCTAAAAAAAAAAAAAAAAGATCTGAGATCAGCCATTGCATCCCTTTTTTGAACTACCATGAAGGGAGTAAAGAGTTTCTGTTTTGGGGACTCGATTTGAAGTGAGAAAGAGTTAGAAAGTAAAGTTAGAATGCTCCTCTGAAATAAGAACTTTGTGATAAGATCATGCATGACTCCAGAAAAAAAACACTTGAAACATTAGAAGACCATGAACCTGTAGTGCCTTTATGCTTCAGACGAGAACGTTTCCGAGAGTGCGGCCTTTCACCTATGTGACTTTATCACGAGCACAGACGATTTGGAAATAACTTTTAGCTTTTTTCCTGCCTTATTTAATTCCTGAGCGAAACCCCAGCGGACACAGGACTGAAGCATTTTTGCTTGGGACCTTTATAGTAGGGCCAGCCTCATAAATCCTTGGTTCTGGTGGCTCTGTTCTTCCCAGTAGAGCCCCACCAGTAAATTATCCTGTAATCCAATAACTCTACATGGTAGGGATTTTGTTGAGGTTTTTTTTTTTTTTTTTTTCCTTCGGTCTGTGCTCTTTGTTTTCTAGAGAGAGAGAGTGCGCTCGCACGCGTGCTCTCGAGAGGGGAAGGGGCTGGAGAAAAAGAGAGAATCTTAAGCTGACTTCACTCTCAGTGTTGAGCTCAGTCTCATGACCGTGGGATCATGACCTGAGCCGAAGTCAAGAGTCGAACACTCAACTGATTGAGCCAGGCAGTCGCCCGTCTGTGCTCTTTATGTCCAGTGTAAAACGTTTGTAGACTGGTCCTTTTCCCTGCAGTTCTTCTGTTCTAGTGGAAAGTAATACGACTGAAACCACTTTAGTGGAGTGAAAAACTGAAATGTGGAAATATAAAGATAGAACCGAATGTCATGTGGTCAGAATATCACTAGGTTGACCATTTTGGTTGACATTTTGTAAGTAGGGAGAGATGTTTCTCTCTGTTTTCTCCATTGGGCTTTTGACACATCTTTTTCACTTTTGTTCCATTGGATAGATTCTGACAGAAAGCTGACATCAGAATGTCATTGTTTAACCATTTATGTCTGCCATGACTGCTCAAACTTGGTCAATTATGATTATATAGATTTATTAGGTGTCTAGTATCTGATATTAATTGGTAATAACATACTGATAAGTTAGCTTTGGATATCAGAATAGTATGTTTTGTTAGCTTATGTGCGGTTCTGGGTTGATATAAATGTCTCCTGATTAATATTTGCCCAAATAGGTGCCAGCTACTAGTTATTACATATTTTATTAGTCTATTTTTCTTTGATAATATAATGGAAACTGTAGCCTGTGAAATGAATAAAGGAGATAACACCAGGCCAAAGACAGAACTGGGGATAAAGAAGGAAGGTGGCTATTTTTATCCTTTAATTTGAATATTTTCTTTTCTAGAATTTTAGGATATTCTCACTTGTAAAGGAAGAGCAAAGTTGTTAGTTTCTTCTTTCTTTCTGTTTTTGGGGTGTGTTTCTTGATCATGGATAAAATTATACTTGAGGGAAGTACACTATTTTCTGATAGCCGGGTAGAGGGAATCTCTATTTCTCTGTGTTCCCAACCCCAGCCCACCATTCAGTCTCATAGAGTGTTTGGGCTGATGGTATTTCCTAGAGGAAACCCCTTCCTAGCCCGTTTCCCCTGTTGCACTTGACCCCTCCACCCTTTCCGATCAAAGGAGAGCATTGTTTAAGTTTCTGTGCATGTGTCGATTGGTTTTGTTCATATCTCTTGTGAGCTTCCATCATTCTTTTTACAGTTTTCTATTTGAAATGAACTTTTTTTTTTCCTCAATCCCTCCATTTTTTTAAACTTCGTCTCCAAATCATTTTTTTCTCCTCCTGTGAAATTCCAGTCTGTTTATTTGTAATGCCTTTAGACAATATGTATTTCTTTTTAAAGGATTTTAAAGGATTTTATTTTTAAGGATAATTTTTTTAAGTTTATTTTGAGAAAGAGCGTGCTAGCCAGTGGGAAAGGGGCAGAGAGAGAGAGACTCTCAAGCAGCTTTTGCACCTCTGAAGATTTTATTTTTAAGTAATCTCTACACCCAGCATGGGGCTCCAACTTAGAACCCTAAGATCAGGAGTCACATGCTCTACCCACCGAGCCAGTCAGGTGCACTGCACACAATGTATTGGTAAACATTTGATTCCAGAAAAAGCGCCTTCCTGTCGAGTCTGAGGAAGACTTTGGCAGGAGTAAGGAGGGCAGGTTCTTTGCAGGGAGTTCAGTATATTTTTATTATTTGCCTTATATACTTAACAGAGCAGCATGCGATTAATCCAGAATAAGCGCCATCCTGAAGGATCAGCAGTGTTGATGGGGAGTGGGCTAGAGGCACGGAAGCAGGGGAAGTTGTGGGGAAAGAGTGGGAAGAGGTCTTTTTAGGATACATAATCAGCTAAAGCAGAGTAGCTTTCCTGTGCCCATTGTAGGTAAACAAACTTGGTAAACTTCAAATTTTCATTGACAAGAACCTGTATAGGGGCACCTGGGTGACTCAGTTGGTTAAGTGTCCGAGACTTGATACCAGCTCAGGTCATGATCTCACAGTTCATGGGTTCGAGCCCTGTGCTGACAGTGTGGAGCTTCCTTGGGATTTTCTCTCTCCCTCTCTCTTTGCCCCTCCCCCAACTTGTGCTCTCTTTCTCAAAAAGTAAATAAAAATAAACTTAAAAGAAGAACCTTCATGAAAAGGATGACAAAAAAGTAACTATCTCTTATTTTGCTTGTAGTTGCCTTGAAGTACGTTGTTAGGGCAATGATATCATTAAAACTACAGACTTTCTCTGCGAAAGCGTGTACATTCCAATCCGGCAAGAGTCCTTGCTTTTTCAGGATGGCTAGAGCCAGGTTTGGAAATAGGAGGTGGCCTGCCAGGAAATCTCAAATACCTTTTGGTCGTGAGTGGCTTATCCAGGACACTTCTGTCTCTTTGGAAGGACACAATTTTCTTTTTTTCAACCAAAGTTTTAGCCCCATGAGATACATATTTGAGGCCCAAGAACCATGAAATTGGCCTTATAGAAGTAGAAGTGAAAGTTTATCACCAGAGGGAAATGAAGAGAGACTTTTATTTTCCACATTTGGAAACCGAGGTTCAGAGAGCTCACTAGTGGCAGAAGTGTTGCATAAAGGCTGTATGTTACCAAGTCTTACTAAATCTTGTCGCTCATTTCCTTGCTACTTAGTCGGCTGTTATCTGAGGTGACCTCAGGACTGGTAGATCAGACTGCTCCGGAGCTTTCGTTTCTAAGAGCATCCTTGCCCTTCTGACTTTCCGAGAAGATCCTTAGGAAAACCCGACACTTGCTAGGAAACAAAGTTTAGCTTTCCTCTGGGATGTGGCTTGGTTTACTTCTTATCGAGCGTGTAATATTGGTACTTTTTTGTTTGTTTCTAAACACAGTTTTTTGAGTGCTCAGCAATACTTCTCAGGAGGTGGGCTGATACTTCAAACATATTTCTCAGTATTTTCATTGGGAAACCATACCGAGCCTCACACCTACAAGGGTGTAATTAAAATGGCTTTCAGTATTTCAAGGTAACGAGGACCAGAGAGATTGCTGTAGAAAGTGCAGCAGATAACTGGGCTGATTGTGTTTCTGTTTTGTTTTGTGTGGGTTTTTGCTTTTGCTTTTTTTTTCTTCTTCCCTTTAAAGCCTCTGGCTCTCTTATCACCCAAGAGAACCCCTAAGAGTTAGCATTTTGCTTCCCAAAAGTCTGCTCATATCTCTTTGTACTCTGTGTAGGTATCATTGACATGTGTGACGTGGTGGCGGCCGTAAGTCACGGAGCTAGGTCTCTGGGGTGGCTTCCGTCTGACTTGCCCAGGCAAGACTCCAGTTGTCTGAGGAATGCACATCCGGCCAGCCTCTGGCGTCCCCAAATTATATGTGTACTTCAGACATTGAAGTCAGTCACACACTACCTCCTAGTTTGTCATCTGACGGGTGATGTCATCTTATCCCCAGCGGAAATGCTTCTGCTCTGAAAGTGCAGGGAGAGGCCCTGGTATTAAGGCCAACTCTGTTTTGTTCTGCGCTCTGGTGGGGGGAAGCAACTCTGATGTCGGAAGGTTTTATGGTTGCGAAGTATCTTTATTTCAGTTATCTCCTCTTCTAAAGTCAACTCATTTCCCCCTCTTGAAGTTTGCCTTTTTTTCTACTTCTCAGAGTTCTACTGATGGTTTTTCTTTTCGTCTACATTTTCTCCTTCCTCTTAACGGTGAATCGTAGTCTCCGGTAGCTCAGTGCTAACAAGCAAGTATGTGGAGAGTCACAGTGGTGTTTCGCCAAGTGACTAGAAACCAGCCCCCCCAGGACCTTTTTCATCAGAAACACAAGGTAGCGTGGGGCCAAGGACCAAAACGGAGTGCTTCCTTAAGACTAGTAGAGAGTGCTCAGAAAACTACTGTGACGGGTGTGATGATTCGGTATTGTATTTTAGCAAGAATTGATTGGGTTGTTTCCACTTTGGCACTTGACGGGTTCAGCTGTTTTGAAATTATTCAAGTAACATTATAAAGATTTCCCAGCTTATTTTCATAATTTAGAGGATAGATCTTTTTTATGTTTTTCAGGGCCTGGTACCCAGGAGATACACTGAAATTAAGTATCCCTGTTTCATAGGAAAATACTGATACTCCGGAGGACATGAAGGAGAAACCTCTTCAGAGAGAGCCTCTTACATGTGCTGATGAATGTTGGTTTCAGGTCATACCAACATCTCAGAGTAGTTTGTGGTGGAGAGGGAGTGTAGAGCAGCCATGCTTGGGATTGTCTGCGTTCTGGACATTTTCTTTTCACGTTTTTCTTCTAGTCTCTCTCTGCAGCCGCTCGATGTGGTGACAGTGAGCTTGAGATAGGGTGCGAGGTGGGAGTGATGTTGTCTGTGTGTGGGGGACTATCTAGTACTGGTTTGCCAGGGGAGATGGGGCAGCGAACCAGCCCTGTGTGTGTCTCTTTTCTTTAATTGTTAAAATACCTATCTAATTATTTGTCCTGGAAATTTTACACAGATAAGGGAAAATAAATATTTAAAATTACAAAATGAACCTAATTTTGGGCCTTTTTATCGTATGTAAATACATGTGAATTTATAGATAAGCGTTTTACAAAAATATTGTACTATATAACTTTTTAAACTTTTTTCATATCTTATCCTTAAGTATACATAAAAATAATAGTTTATATATTCTATTCATGACATGATTTCTATCACCAATCTCCTTTTGTTTAGTTTTTTTCTAATTACAGTATTCAAAAATAGTTATCACATACAATGCTGGAATAAATATCTTTGTATATACATCTTTATCCACTTGACTATTTGTTTAGCATTTATCCTAAATGGGTCAAATTGTATATATATGTTTTTAAGACTTTTTGCTAGATATTACCAAATTATCCTCCAAGAATGGAAACCCCCTCAAGTGAAATGTACACACATTCTTTTCTAAAAAGGTAGCTGCCTGTGTACCAATGAGCTTTGCACCTGAAATGTTTTTGCCAATAGGAAATCACTCGAGAGTGAAATGGTTTGGGTTACAAATCATTTCTGACCGCTCTTGGAATTTTCTGCCGGAACTTCTCTTGTTTTTTGGACGTTTACTCAGAACGGCAGGAAATCATCGTACATTTCACAGTATGGTGCCGGGGGTCATGTTAAGCCCTGTTCATAATTTTAAACTTTAGGGTTTTTTTGTTTTTTTCATATGCTTATTCTGCTGTAAGCAAGTAGAACCCTCGGAGTAAGTGATAACTTTCTGTTTTTCCTCATTTAGGTTTCAACTTTCTGTGCTGTGGGGTCAGCCGTAAGAGAGGTAGATCCGATGTGTATCTGTGCTGAAGAAGCATGAGCTCCTCGCAGTAACTAGCCAGCTCCTCTGCCCCGTAACAATGACAGACTTTCTGTAGTGGTTAGTACCCGGCCTTCTTCTAGGAAGGCTGCGGAGGTCCCGCAAGCATTATTTGATGTTAGCGCCCATTTCTCTCTGCCCTTTCCAAAAAAGATGCTGTCCTGACACCAACGTTTCTTTTCTTCCAGCTCCACAGTCCAGTGCGGAGCAGTAGATTACCTTTTGTCTCCCTCAGAATCTTTCCATAACTTCATTTTCTTTTGTTTCGTTAAATTAGTCTGAACTCTTCTCTTCCTACTGCATCTTTCGTTTCCTCTGACCCTTCCCATCCTGTAGATAGGTTTCATAACTCACAGCGCAGATAGTAATCGCTAGTGTTGTAGAGCATGTGTCACATGTTAGTGCTATACATGATCTATTTAAATCCCGTAACAGCCCTGTGAGGAACACGTTGTTACTTACTGTATAGCTGTAACCAAGGCCTGGAGAGTTTTAACTAACTTGTCCAAGGTTGCCTAGTTAGTGGTGGATCGAGTATTCAGACCTAGGTGTTCTGATTTCAGAGCCCGCATTTCCACCCACTACGCTGTTACTGCTCCCCTGACTAATCTGAAAGTCTGTGTGTGAACTAACAGTGATTTTAAACCAGATTAACTCTTTGTTGTTGAATGGGTACTGACTGAACCGGGAATCCTTGGTGAAGGAGAGAGTAGTACAGAGGACAGCTTCCCCTTCTGCCCTTGGCTCTCCTAGAAAACAACACAGTTTTGAGCTCCTCTGTGCCTAAGACATGGAGTTACTGATTCTTTCGCTCCCTGCGAAAGTATGTTAGAAGCTAATACGCCAAGGATTGGTAACGATTCTGCAGTCAGTTCCAAGACCCCCAAACAAAACAAACGCAGAGTTTGTCTATCAGATGCCTTCTTTGTGTCCACTGCAAATTGGATAATCATAAAAGCCTTATGCATTTCATCAGGACCAGTCATGGTCCCACACACACCAAAAAGAAAACTCTAATCCGAGATGGAGTTCTTTCGTTGTCTCTGTTAAACTTACTGATGTTTCACTACAAAGACAAAAAGGTGCCTTTCTGCTACTAGCGAGGGCCTCAGCACTAGTAAACTGTGAAGATGCTCGCTCAAATATCAGACTCGAAAGAAGTTTCCGCTGCTCTAGGATGCAGGCATTATTTGGTCCAGAACAAGGACAACTTCAGTAAAAGAAGCAAAAAGCTCTTTTCCTAGCCGTTTTTGCCAGTCGTCTCGACAACTGTTAGCACAGGAGCAGAGTTGTTGTTACTGCTGACTTCAGACTGAGGGGAACTGAAGGAGGAGGACTCTATCAGTGAAAATGAAAAAAAGATTTCCTGGTCCCAGGGGAAGGGGGTACCTCAGGGGAAAAAAATATGTGTTCATATGGTCTCAGCAGTTCTGAGATTTGTTTAGTTTGTTAGAGTATTCTGGTTCCCTTGGTGCTGTCTTGGGCCCTCTAGACACTAGGTGGCCATGAAATTGAAAACAAAGGATGGTTTAGAAGGAAGAGAGTTGAATTGGGGATTAGGAATGTGAATTCCTGTTCTGGCTCTGTCACCACCTTTGCTTTGTGATTTTCGAGCACATCCCTTAATGCTTTTACTTAAAAAAAAAAAGAGGATTAAACTAAAATTCTCAGAGGCCCTTTTGGGATGACTTTTTTCATAATAGAAATGGTTATTGATTTGTTAGCTTGACAATGGCAAGTAGCCATTGTCTGAAGGACTGAAGGAGCTGAGTTTTCAACTTCTTTAAAAAAATTTTTTTAATGTTTTTATTTATTTTTGAGAGAGAGAGCGAGCGAGCGAGCATGAGTTGGGGACGGGGACACAGAATCCGGAGCAGACTCCAGGCTCCGAGCCATCAGCGCAGAGCCCGACGCGGGGCCTGAACTCACAGACCACAAGATCATGACCCGAGCCGAAGTCAAATGCTTAACCGAGTGAGCCACCCAAGCACCCCTCAATTTGTTTTGTTTAAAAATCAACTTTCATCAACAGCTGTAGATTCCAGGGGCGCCTGGGTGGCTCAGTTGGTTAAGCATCCGACCTTTCAGGGTTGTGGGAGCCCTGCGCGTGTCGGGCTCTGCACCGAGTGTGCGGCCTGCTCGAGATTCTTTCTCTCCCTCTCTCTCTGCCCCTCCCCATCTCCTGGGGTCCGTCTCTCTCTCTCAAAGGAAAGAAAGAAAGGAAGGAAAAGAAAACCCATCTGTAGATTTTAGCCAGACTGAGCTCGCGTTGTCAGAATTTTTTAAAATTCCCGAAGGGAATACCTCCTCGTGTCTCTAGGTATTTTACGTTTTCTTCTTTCTGCAGAAGAGCTAGGGTTCAATATTGCCTTGGTCGTTTCTAGATCATCTGTTGATCCACTCAAAAATAAGTTATTTAAACCATTTTTTTCTGATGCAGCCTTTTTTGTCATGGCTTCATTTCTTGATTTCTTTTCAGCGCCGCAACGTGAGTTAGTTGTTTCTTGGTCCAGAGCCTGTTAATGAATAACAGTCCCCTAGTCGTGAAGGAAACAGACTACGGACATGACTTGGGAAGTCAGTGCAATATAGAAGGAATTCTAGTTTAGAACTTCGTCACGGTGCTTCCTTCTTCCCCAGAGAGAGTCTCTCAGAAAGAAGCCGGCTCAGATGCAGAAGTCGATTATCCAGACTCGTTTTCTTTTCTTCTGTGGTATTTTTTCCCCTAAACTTTTTTTTTAATTTTTTTTTAACGTTTCTTTATTTTTGAGAGACCTAGAGACAGAGTGAGCAAGGGAAGGGCAGAGAGAGGAGACACAGAATCCGAAGCAGGCTCGAGGCTCCGAGCCGTCAGCACAGAGCCCGTAGCGGGGCTCAGAGTCACGAAACATGAGATCATGACCTGAGCCCCCAGGCGCCCCTTAATGATACAAATTTTACACCCACACAAAATAGGCGGAAAGGCCTCGAGAACATCTCATGCCCGGCACCCAGTTTCAGCAGCCACATTTTGCAGGCGTCTTGTGTCTGTTCCCCCGTCTCCCCACCTCCACCCCCTGGAATATTTTAAAGCAAACCCAGTCATCTTGTGATTTCAGCATAAATCCTTCATAATGTTAGTCCTGCAGATCAGGACTGTATTTTAGGGGGAAGAGGGGAGGGGGTTGTGACATCACCAGAGTGGCATTGTCACATCTGCAAAGTTAATGGTGGCTACTTATTTCTCTTCACGGGGTTCCTGTCTCAGCAGTCTTTTTAGTTTACCGCTTTTCTAATCAGCATCCAGATAAGTTTCATACATTATTTTTGGTGGATATGTTATGTCCCTTAAGTCCTTAATTTAAATGGTTCCCAAACCCTATAATATTGTTTTAAGGGTCAAATGAGATACGTTTGTAAGCTTTTGAAGTGCTATACAAATAAACATTTTGCCAGCAGAGAGAATACTTTCCTAAAAAGGGATCAGCAGTTCCGTTGAGTCTTGCAGTCCGCATTAAGGAAAACTAGGAGAATGTGGAGATGCCCAAGTGAGAGCGGAAAAAGAGCAGAAAAAAATCCGTGAGCTCCTCTAGGTCAGGAACATAGAACTCTCTGTCCATAGTGCCTGGCCTCGTTCCTGACACGCCACGGATGACCAGTAAATAGTTTTTAAATGAATGAATGAGGTTGGGGTCACTGAACTGGTGTTGAGAGGTGTTAAAAATGAGCCAGCGAGAAGTGGGTCTAGGACCTCCTCGATAGCTAAGCTGTCAGCCCCCATACCTGCCCCCCTTGGGTAACGTGCCCTCCTCTCGTAGCACATGCCATGTTTCATGGTGTCGACTGATAATGTAGGCTTCTTAAAAATTTATTTATTTTTAAAATAATCTCCACACTCAACGTGGGGCTCAGGCTCATGACCCTGAGATAAAGAGTTGCATGCTTCACTGACTGAGCCAGCCCGGCACCCCTATATGCAGGCATTTTAATAATAATCCTTCAGAGTTTTGGTTTAGATGGGAGAGGCAGTTCCCAATTTCTCAGGAGGAAAGTTTTTCCCTGAGTAAAGTAAATTTTAACATTGGAGCTCTGCCCTATACTCCCCACCCAAAAAGAGAATGATATATGTAGATCATGGCTATGGGTTATGTGTTTTTCAGAAAGATGCTAGAAAACAGACTTTCTGCTAAATCATATTCTAGTCTTATCCATAGGGATGAATCTCATTTCCCTTAAGCACTGGCTGGCATTACCAAGCCTGGTGTTGCCATGCTGAGTTGTTCTCTGTCCCCCCCTCCGCCCCCCACTTCTTCCCTTGGCTCCTCTTCCTCCTGTACTTAGAGAAGAGAAAGTTTGTGAGGTGAATAGATACAATGCTGATGTCTCTTCAGTCTCATGAACTTCTCTAGTAGACAGCTGCTTTCTGGCAGAGCCTTGGACCAAGTGGTCAAGCCTTATTTAGCAGATGGTATCTGGTTCCTTGAAATGCCACTCTGATCTTCATTAGGTTTGGAGACCAACCCGGGTGTTACAGCAACATTGGTAAAACTCTAGGTATTTTTCTCTTCCCTTCCATTGTTCTTTTTTGTTAGATTCAAACTCCGGTCTGTGGCATAGAGGCAGAACTTCAGGCAACGAAGAGAGTAAATCTTAGGTCCATGTTCTCCTTGGAGAGACTGTTACTTGGTCTGATTATTATTATTTAGATCCCAGTATCGTTCTGACTGCTTCAGCTTTAGTGTCCTTGGGATTAATCCCAGTTTTGCCGTTGCTGATAGCTAAGCAGTGGGCATCAGAATTCTGCTGAGTGAACTCTTCTCACCCTGGTTCTGGGTACTTTGCAAGAGTGTAGCAGCCCTGGAGCCACAGGTCTTGTGGGATAAAACTAGGAAAGGTAGCAAAGTAGAACTTCTCAGGGAGTAAGAAAGTCCTATACCTAATTCTGTGCCTTGAAGTCACTTAATCTACCTTTTTATCTGCATCGTTTAGCTTTGTCCAGTGACTACGTCTGTACAGAGGAGGTTATTTTCTAGGTAATACTGTCAGACTAGGACTGGAGGTTAGCCTTTCTTGGTTCTGCCATATCCCTTCCGGATCTCTTCCTCTGGGGTAAAAAAGGAAGGGATACGCCAAGCACTGACCAAGGAGTGCAGAATCCGTGTTAGTCTTCTCAACCGAAAGCCTGCTCATTTCCTCATCGAGAATCACCGATTCCATAGCTGCATGTGTGCACTTGCTGGAGGGTGTAGGGGGCGCAGCTGCAGGGGGTTTGAGAGGAGCCAAGTAATTTGAAATGCTAATTAAAATTTCATGAAGGTCTGGGTAATTGAACATTAAACCTTGCTGTGGGCCCAACTTTGCTCTTGTTTTAGAAATCACACAGACCCAGGGCGCCTGAGTGGCTCAGTTGGTTAAGCCGTTAAAGCGTCCGACTTCAGCTCAGGTCATGATCTCAGTTTGTGAGTTTTAGCTCTGCCATTGGGCTCTCTGGTGTCAGTGCAGAGCCCACTTAGGATCGTCTGTCCCTCTCTGTCTCTGCTCCTGCCCTGCTCATGCTCTCCCTTTCTCTCTCAAAAATAAACAAAAAAAAGAAAGAAAGAAAAAGAAAAGAAATCGGGGCGCCTGGGTAGCTCAGTAGGCTAAGCATCCAGCTTCGGCTCAGGTCATGATCTCCCGGCTCTTGAGTTCCAGCTCCATGTCGGGCTCGCTGCTGACAGCTGAGAGCCTGGAGCCTGCTTCCGACTCTGTCTCCAGCTCTCTCTGCCCCTCCCGCTCACTCAGTGCCTCTCTCTCAAATATAAACAAACAACATAAAAAAGAAATCCTGCAGAAAGAACATACTTGTATAGTACTTTATAGTCTACTTGATTTAGCTTATCTAATCTTTACATAAGCCTTCCAATATAGATTCTTTTTTTAGTTAAGTGTGGAGAACAATTTGCCTGATTTAAGAGAGATTTGAACCCAGGTCTTCTGATTTTTAAATAGCTCAGCATGTTGACTCTTGGCTAAAAAGTTGTAAGATATAAGAGGTTAGACTTTTTTTGGTGGTGGACACCTTTAATTTATTGTAGGTCAGTAGCAGTTTTAATCCTAAATTTGAGTCATCATGGCTTATTGTTCCTTGGAAGCTTTAGTTTAGGATTCTATTTCTAATTTACCTAGTCTTTTACCCAGGTGAAGATGATGATTGATGTTGAAGCACCTATAAAGAGTATAGATTCTTGGGTTCTGCTGGTTTCCAGTTTTCTGGGTCATTTTATGCAGCCTGTCTTCCTGACAGCTAGATGACATTTCCATTGGCTCCTTTTTTGGGAAGAGGAGTGAAAACCATCTGTTCCCCATTTTTTGCCACCCTGACTCACTGTAAGGAAGAAAATTTTACTGCTCTCTTTCTTGATAGAGAAATACTTGGTCTGTGGCCTCTGTAAGACTAAGGGCTACTACCACAACCTTGCCTCTGAGCCCAGCTGTATTCTGAAGTTCTCAGGGCCTTGACTGATTGTCTTAAACAGTCGTAATTAGACTTTACCTTATCGTCCTTAGTCCCATGTGTCTGTTGCTGCCTCGCCATTAATCCGTATACGTACAGTGGACCTGGGATCTTCCTACTCAGGTATTAACTTACATTATTGAAGACCCATCCCATCGGGCTTCTCTTTTTAATTTTCTTTAATATGGCTAATCTTTATTCCCTTTGAATTCATTAGAATTAGATTGAAGTGGTGTATCAGCAGTCTTCGAAGACATAGGTCAATATCCTCCAACATCAAGGGGAGGACGGTCTGTCTCCGAGCGGTCATGTGTGTCTAGTATGATCACGGATGAAAGTAGTGTGGATGGCAGTCTCTTAAGAATTGACGGGGCGCCTGGGGGGCTCAGTTGGCTAAGCGTCCAACTTCGGCTCAGGTCATGATCTCACAGTTCGTGGGTTCGAGCCCCACATTGGGCTCTGTGCTGACAGCTCAGAGCCTGGAGCCCGCTTCAGATTCTGTCTCCCTCTCTCTCTGCCCTCCCCCACTCATGCTCTGTCTCTCAAAATTAAAAATAAACATTAAAAAAATTAAAAAACAAAAACATTACCTAAAAAAAAGAATTGATTTAACCTTTCAGAGTAGGTTTTCTACAGATAGGTTCTTTTGGTCACTTTAGCTGAGTATATTTCTACGATATTTCCTAAACTTAAGTGAATAAAAGTTATAATACTTATGAGATTGAACCACCCAGTTGTTACACATCTGCATTGATTAAATATTTGGTTAGTAAAACTCACTTTAGTAAGTAAATGCCAACAAATTCCTGTTGCGTTTACAGCAGAAATCAAGGTGAGGAGGTGGGAATGCAGAATCTTCATTATTTTGACATTGGATTTTCTCATCCTTAGCTGCCTCATATCCATAGATCAACTCCGTACCTTTTTTTCTGAAATAATTAATGGGGGAGTAAAGCACCATAGATAGGTTCTAAAAGTTCTTACGCTTTCAGCTCTGTAGGAAAAATTACCAAGCCCTAGACTCTCCAGTGAGTCTTAGGTATCTCTCACGCCCGTTCTCTTTCAGCCACGGTATCAGATGAGACCCTCTTGACTCTGATGGTTAAATGTATCAAGAACAGATATATTTTCCAGAAAAAATCTGAACACTTGAGTAAGAAAGGGACTAGAACAAGAATGGAATATGCATAAAGGTTCTGTGAGTATGGATCTTTAAAATCCCTTCCCAAAAGGATCTAGTATCACAGAGCAAGAGGCAGGAGCTCAGAGATTTAGTTTGACTCAGATCCCGATTGTTTCAGTGCGCTTGATAGAGACTGTGGGTGCTAGTGTGTGTGTACACACTCGTAATTGTGTTTTGTTTATTCTTTTAACAGCATCTGGAATCAAGAGACCCACGGCATCTGAGGTGAGTTTTACATTGATAATCATGTTTCTAAAGCTTTAATTCTGGGATAGAAGGATACCTGTTTATGACATCTTTATTTTTCCCTTACTTTTCCCTTACTTGGAAGCTATACTAGATTCTTACATGTTTTTGGTAAGCTAGAAATTATACAGCTACTTTCGTTGCAGTTTATTATAGGTGTTAATAGTAGCTCACAGGGATCATTAAAAAAAAATTTTAATGCTTATTTTTGAGAGATACAGAGTATGAGCGGGGGGGCGGGGGGAAGAGAGAGAAGGGGACACAGAATCTGAGCTGGGCTTAACCCACTGAGCCACCCAGGCGCCCCTGTCATTTTTTTACTGTATCAAATGCAGTGTACCAAACAGTAAATAATTTACCTAAGTGCCCTTTATTCTTACTTAGTCCTGTAAACACCCCTGTGCACTAAGCACCATTGTTATCCATGTGTTACAGATAAGAAGAGTAAGGATTAGAGGTTCTGTAACTTGCCCAAGGTCACATGGTTAATAAGTGGGATCAATAAGCCTGGGGTTAAAACCCACACAGTCCTGTACTAAAGCTCACTCTTTGATTTTGGTGTTACTGCGTCCTGGTTACGTAGCTACAGTGAATTCGAAGAACTTCTTTTAACCATACAGAAGCTGTTAATTGCCTAAAATTTTCTTTTCTGTGCTGAATATCTTCCATTTGCTTAACTTTCTTTCTATTTAGTATATCCCAGACCTCTTCAGGGGTGCCTGGGTGGCTCAGTCGGTTAAGCATCCGACTTCAGCTCAGGTCATGATCTCATGGTCCATGGGTTCGAGCCCCATGTCAGGCTCTGTGCTGACAGCTCAGCCAGGAGCCTGCTTCAGATTCTGTGTCTCCCTCTCTCTCTGCCTCTCTCCTGCTCACACTCTGTCTCTCTCTCTTTTTTTCTCTCTCTTTCAAACATAAACAAACATTTAAAAAAACAACAAAACAAAACAAAAACAAAACAAAAAACCCTCTTCTTACTTCTTGCCTCTCTCCTGGGTGTTATGACAGGGCTTCAGAATGCAGGCCCCCTTTGGCATGTGATTTTAGATTTTTCTGTAGCACCTCTTCCAGGATCTTCGAGCTTATATGCTGAAGGTTTTTGGACACTGAGGGCCTCAGCAGGAACAGGAGAACTTGAATGTCAGGCCCCGAGAGCATCACACCCTGTGTACACTGGGCTCTTTGGCCTCTGGCTTGTTAACTTAATGAGTATTGACATCATGAAGAATACCTTTGTGTCTTTGTGCTTCATTCCGATGTGGGGAATTGCCTTCTAGGCTCTGCTGCTGTACTGGGATTACTCCTTCCTCAGCTCAGGGGCTGTCACGCGGGTGGGAAACAAAGCTGTATCTCATCCACAGGAATCTCCTCGAGGCCCTGAGGCCCCGATCTCAGAGAAGTCCTCTTATTGCCTTAGCTTTTTAATTCCTCAGCTAGCAGGACTTGAATTTGCAAGTGGCTAGATCATTTTTACTGGTGAATTCACTTCAAGCAAATAGTGGTCAGGTCGGGTGGAAGGTTAGAGGGTTAGTAATTTCTGAAAAGAGGTTGGTGGTTGGTGAAAAAAGAAGGTCTCTGGAACTACTTTCAACTTAGCTTGCGTCCGTGAACTGAGGTTTGTTCTTTTTCCTGGAGCAGCTATTTCGTAGTTCTCTTGTTTCTGCTTTTCCTTAATGATACTCATTTTTTTTTTTAAGTTTATTTATTTTTGAGAGAGAGAGCATAGGAGAGTGCTAGCAGGGAGGCAGAGGGAGACGGGGGGAGAGAATCCCAAGCAGGCTCAGCATGGTCAGTGCAGAGCCCAGTGAGGGACTCAAACTCACAAACCATGAGATCATGACCCGAGCAGCAGCCAAGAGTCAGACTTTAACTGACTGAGCCCCCCAGGCGCCCTGGTGCTCATTCTTTTTAATGTCGTCTCTCTGAGGATCAAAGGTGAAGTACATGGGGCGCCTGGGTGGCTCAGTCAGTTGAGTGTCCAGCTCTGATTTCAGCTTGGGTCATGATCGCAGGGTCATGGGATCAAGCTCCACATTGGGCTATGTGCTGAGCCTGGAGCCTGCCTAAGATTCTCTCTCTTCTCTGCGCCCCGCCCCCCCCTTCCATCTCCTCCAGCTTGCGTTCTCTATGGGGAAAAAAAGTGAAATATGTGTGCCTAGAATTTTCTTTGTTCTTTTAGCCAGTTAATTCATTGGGAGGTGAATTTTTGCATGGAGTGACTCTCGTGAAGATTTTATAAAATGTTCATCTAGAAAGGGTGGGTTGAGTGTTTTGGTTTGTTTTAATGTCCCATCATGGCAGCTGTGTGGTGTATGATGTGGGGATCACGTGCTAATTTTGACTCTTCTTTTTCCAGGTGGCTTATGCCTCTGGCATGACCATGAAGAAGATAGGCCACCGAGGTGTTGATTCCTCAGGAGAGACGACATATAAAAAGGTATGTTTGGGTGGAACCCTTTCATCCTACTCCAGGAAGGGGTAATCCTGTCCCCTTGATGATACTCTCCACATCTTGCCTCATTTCTTGGTATCCTAATCCTTTGCACAAGAACTACCCTACAACTTGGACTTCAGAGTTTACTTTCAGTTCCGGACGACTCTGGAGAGTCTCAGGTTCCTAAGGGACAATGTTCAACCTCTCATTGAGCGTCTTACACCTTGTCGATACTGGCTGTGGCGATTGCTTGGAGTCCTGTTTTGGGCTCATGTACATTTTTTCTTATGTGCGTTCCCTGTCTTTATTGCACTGCCCTAAGTGAGAGAGATGGACTGACGTCTGTCAGGCACCTGACCCTCCGTGGGAGTGGGCTCAAGGCCCATGTCAATTCAAAAGATATATATTGAGCCCTAATTATGTGCTGAACATTGAAACTTAAAGTTGAGTTTCTAGTCTAATTGGAGAGGGACACACTTAAAAATCTAGTTATAAATTTTTTTTTAATAAAATTTAAAAAAAAATTTTTTTTAAAGCAATCTCTATCCCTGATGTGAGACTCAAACGCATGGCACCGAAATCAAGAGACATGCTCTACTGACTGAGCCAGCCTCTAGTTTATTTTTATTTAGTTTTAATTTTTAATGCCTAATAAGGACTAAATAGAAGTACCAGTAATTTAAAACTTAGTGAGGGTTGGGGATGAGGGAAATCATTTAGAGCAGAACTGTCCAGTAGAACTTTCTCCAGGGATTGAAATGTGCTATATTCTGTGTTATCCAGTAGTAGCCACTAGTCATACTTGAATGTGGCTGTTAAAAAGGTGAGTTTTTAGTTTATTTTGATTTTAAATTGGCAGATAGCCATGCGAGGCTGGTGTATGGGAGAGCACAGGTCTAGATGATCTGATGTTTTCTGTAGGATTGTCAGAGTGGGGCCCTTGAATTTGTGTTTTGACCATAGTGTAATCATTTTAAATCTACTTCTCCCAGAAATAACTTGAGTCTCTCAGGCTCTCTTCAGTTAGGAACTGTTTTGTGCCACTCTGTTGTCCTTTGGACACCAATCAGGGCCTGCCTTAAAAGGACTTAAAAAGCCTTTTGTAGCCAGATAGTCAAAATATCAGTTAATTTTAGTTACGTTCTATTCCACAGTAAAACATTTAGTTACATTTTATTCCTGCTCTGGGGGCGGGAACCTTTGGAGTGAGGTGGAAGATTGTTCTCTCAGGACAACTATCTTCCCAGTGTGGGTATGGATAGGCGGACACCTTGCCTAGCTGGGGCCGACTCAGACAGTCTGCATTTGCTACGGTGTTATCTTTGTACCCTTCCAGTCTTTACCAGGCTTCGCCGCTGTGGTGAGCAGGAGGATAGAGGAACTGGATTGCCCCAGCTTAGTCGGAATTACTAGAAGGGCGTTCGCTTTTTGAGCGCTGCTTCTGGCTCTTCCCTCCAGAGTGTTCATTGTTTGATCAGAGTTAATGCTAGAAACTCTCCTCTCGTTTCTCTTCTGTTTCTCAGACAACCTCGTCTGCCTTGAAAGGTGCCATCCAGTTGGGCATCACGCACACTGTGGGAAGCCTGAGTACCAAACCGGAGCGCGACGTCCTCATGCAGGACTTCTATGTGGTGGAGAGCATCTTCTTTCCCAGGTACGGAGCTGGACGGTCCTGGGAATTTCCTGGGAAGAGTGTGGCTTTTTCGTAACAACCTCAGGGCAGTCGTAGGGGCTCAGGTCTAATTTAGGCGTGTGCCCAATGTCCAGTCCTTCACTCGACCTCACGGCCATGTGGGACTGGAGAATCGAGAGAGCAGATGCTGTTTTTTGAATACTCCCACGAGCCTCTGGCGTGAGCCCCGAAAGCTGTTTAGCGCCCTGGGTAAGAGGCAGTGGGGTTCTCTGTGCCCGCGTCTTAATCCCCATGTTGCGCCAGCGTCCCGCTCGGTAACTGACTCCTTTAATCCCTCTGGGTCTCTCATACGGGATGTACTGACCTGCTTCTGGGCGATTCTGCGCGTCTGCCCAGCGTGGACTCCTGGGTTGACAGGGACTGGTAAATTACAAGTTCTTCCATTTAACCCCACAGCGAAGGGAGCAACTTGACCCCGGCTCATCACTACAATGACTTTCGCTTCAAAACCTACGCACCTGTTGCCTTCCGTTACTTTCGGGAGTTATTTGGTATCCGGCCTGATGATTACTTGGTAAGCTTCTGGATCTCAGGACCCTATGGCTCTACCATTAGAGGGAGCCTCCCTAAGGAAGACCCTCTCTCCACAGCCTTGCTCTAGTTTTTCTTGAGAATAGAATTGCGTTCGTACTTAACTTCTGGTTGGACAAGGCCCGGTGTTTCTGAACTTCTGCTGTCTTCTTTCTGGGCCCTAGTGCTCCCTCTGCAGTGAGCCGCTGATTGAACTCTGCAGCTCTGGGGCTAGTGGTTCCCTCTTCTATGTGTCCAGTGACGACGAATTCATCATTAAAACGGTCCAGCATAAAGAGGCGGAGTTTCTGCAGAAGCTGCTTCCAGGATACTACATGGTGCGAGAAGAGGAGCACTTGCCACCCGTGCTGCCCGCTCCACTCCGGGGCGCGGGGGGCGGGGGGGGAGGGGGGTTCTCGTCAGCGGGGCAACACGATGCCAGCACTCCTGTCTTCAAGACGTAGTTCGTTTGGGGACTTTTTGGCCAGTCTCCTGCCTCTCTGGGGCCAAAAGGGGTTTTGTTTATCTGTCGTATTTTAAGTGTTATTTTATTTGGCTTAGACCCTCCCACCCAAAGGTGATATTCGGTGATACCATTTTCTGTTCTTAGTCCACCTTCTCCACCAGAGGATGAGGCTGGTTACTCCCCTGGACAGCCCTCTGTTCCACCGTACTCTGACCGACTGCCCTCAGGGCATCTGGAGAAGTTAGCTTTGCTTCGCATCACACCCACCAGAATATGCTATACTGAGGGCTTAGAATTAAGACTTTTTCCATACGATCTTCTCTTAAACCTCTTTGAAAGAATAGATGCATCATACATGAGTACCCTGACCGATTACTGGATCGGAGGGTCTGTGGCCCAGCCCGATGGTAATCTGATCACTGAGGAAACTTATAAGCAAACCTGTGGCCTTATGGGCAGACAGACTGTCCCTGAACCCCGTGTAGCAGACAGAGGAAGATGGGTGGCAGTTTTTTGCCTTTGAGTTTCATGGAAACTCAGCTGACTTACTCTCCTACTTCTGTTTACTTTCATGCCCACAGAACCTCAACCAGAACCCTCGCACTTTGCTGCCTAAATTCTATGGACTGTACTGTGTGCAGGCAGGTGGTAAGAACATTCGAATTGTGGTGATGAACAATCTCTTGCCACGGTCAGTCAAGATGCACATCAAATACGACCTCAAGGGCTCAACCTACAAACGGCGAGCTTCCCAGAAAGAGCGAGAGAAGCCTCTCCCCACCTTTAAAGACCTGGACTTCTTACAGGACATTCCAGATGGTCTCTTTTTAGATGCTGATATGTACAACGCTCTGTGTAAGACCCTGCAGCGTGACTGTTTGGTGAGTTTGTCATATTTCCTTCACTCTCAAGATACCAAGAATCTGTCACCAAAACAGGTTATTATCCTTGGGCATCAAATCTGTGGGAGATGGGACTCGGTTCCTTAGCTCTGTGTGTCCCAGACTTCATTTAAATAATAACTTTTAGAGGGGCGCCTGGGGGCTCAGTCAGTTAAGCGTCTGACTTCGGCTCAGGTCATGATCTCACAGTTCTTGAGTTCGAGCCCTACATGGGGCTCTGTGCTGACAGCTCAGAGCTTGGAACCTACTTCAGATTCTGTATCTCCCTCTCTTTCTGCCCCTCCCCCCTCCCCCTCAAAGATAAATACTGAAAAAAAAAAAACCCACAAATAAAATCAAATAACTTTTACATTAGGTCATTGCTGAGCCTTTACATTTTTACGTTCTCTCTGTCTCTCCTCCCTACGCCTGGCTTCCTTTTCTTCCCTACCCCTCTTCGGCCTCATAATCGCATGTTCTTCTTGTTTGCACATCAGCACCGTCATTCCTCAGATCTTGGTCCTGCCTACCAAATGCAAATTTACATCTTGGGAGCTGTGCGCTGCTGGAGGAAATCGCACACCCGTGTCTCCCAGCATCTCTGTAGGTTGATGTATCCGGCCTCGGTATTGTCCACCGGCCGCTTCTGGTTCTTTCAGTACCAAACCATTTTCCAACTTTGATCCCCCAGCCTTGTTTCTCAACGGACTCCCTCTTCCGTTCCATGCCGTCCCTGGGTTTTGCCCCCTCCCCAGTTCGTACACACGTCTGCACTCACCCTTCCTTCATCTCCTTTCTACCCAGCTTGGTGGCTTATTCCAGCTCAGTCTTTTTTGCAGGACTGTTGCGTTAGGGTCCTGCTTCACAACTGCCTGCCTTCCTCTCCCCTGGCTTCAGCCTCTGCCTACTGTTTTCTTTCCACATACAAACAAACTTTTATTTCTTCTGTCTTAAGGTTAGGAGGATTCTTGATCAGTGTCTCTGTCTGATGATGCTTCTGTTTTTCCTTTTCATTTATCTTCTCCTATTCCTGCCTCAACCACTGCCCTGGCTTTGGCTCTCTCCTCTTCAAACGAATTACTCTCCCCAGTGACCACCTGGGATGCCAAATAGAGACCAACTATTTATTTATTTATTTATTTATTTATTTATTTTGTTTTTTATTTTTTATGTATGTATGTATTTATTTTGCGAGAGAATGCACGAGCAGCGGAGAGAGGGAGAGAGAATCCCAAGCAGGCTCCCGCTGTCCATGCAGAGCCCAGAGCAGGACTTGAACTCCTGAACTGTGAGTCAGAACCTGAGCCGACATTAGAGTCGGGCGCTTAACCAACTGAGCCACCCAGGTGCCCTGAGACTACCTCATAGTTCTCCCTGGAATTTCCTGCCACGCGACAGTTGACTGCTTCCACTTTCTTAACATACTTCTTTGCGTTCCTTGTGACACTTTTCCCTACTGATTTTTTTCCCTCAACTGTTATTGTAGGGTCATCTCATTTACTCTGTAACATCGTGCATCCTTGTCCTTTGCTTACTCTGCATCTATTGAACAGGGTAATGCCTATGTTAGTTCGAGTCCTTTGGTTGAACCGACTGGATACAATGGATATAGAGTGTCTTCAGACTCCGCAGAAGAATCACTCCTGGAGGCTCTGCGGGGCTCAGTTGGTTAAGTGTCCAACTCTTGATTTCAGCTCAGGTCATGATCTCTGGGTTGTCAGATCGAGCCCTGTGTTGGACTCCACGCTGGGCATGGAGCCTGCCTGAAGTTTTCTCCCTCCCTCCCTGCCCCCTCCCTGTCTCTCTTTCCCCACCTCCCTCTTTCTCTAACAGCCACAACAGAAAAGAATCACTTCTTATGCTCTCTTCATCCCTTCCTCCACCAGCCTACCAAAATACCCTTGGTTGAGCTGTGTCACCAAATTGGGCCACTGGGACTGGTGGGACTATACCCTTTCGCACTGTGTTCTGGGATGGAAAGAGGGCTGAGAACTGTGGAATACAATCCAGGCTCCTTTTTTTTTTTATTGTTAACTTTCTTTTTTAACATTTATTTTTGAGAGACCGCATGAGTGGGAGAGAGGTAGAGAGGGAGACACAGTATCCAAAGCAGTCTCCAAGCTCTGAGGTGTCAGCACAGAGCCTGATGTGGGGCCTGCACCCAGAAACTGTGAGATCATGACCGAGCTGAAGTCGGACGCTTAGCCGACTAAGCCACCCAGGCGCCCCACTGTCGGGGCTCCTTAATAATGGTGCGTCCGGCCTGTTACTGTTTTTCCCCTGTGAGCCTCTGTAATCTGCCACACCGGAGGTTTGCATTTTCTGATGTAGCAGTACCAAGTTACACCTCCCAGGGCGGAACAGCTCCCAGGGTGGAACGTGCTGTTTGTTTCATGCCTCCAGGCCTTGGAATATTATTTCCTTTATTTATATGGACTTATTTTCTAATTTACCCTTCATAAACTCACAATCACTTCCTGACTTCTACACTGTTCAGTCACGTAAGCACTTTTGTTGCATATGCTAGCCTGTGCTTTTGTGGTTGTTTTCCTTTCCTACATTATAATGTCCTTGAGGACAGAAATTCTCGTAAGTATCTCCGTGTGCCCGTAAGCAGGCACAGTGCCTGCAGATGGTAGGGCTGCACTAAAAACTGAACCGAATCGAAGCCGGGCGTGTAAGGTCCTGCAGCAGGTCTGCTCCGTCACGAAGTGGACTTTCACCAGACCTTCCTGGTGGATTCTCTGCAGCACAAATATGTACTCCCTGTTCCCTTGAGGAAATAATGCTCTTTTCACAAAGAGATAACAAGGAAAGAACAAACAGAGGATCTCGTGGGCTAGGCAGTGGCTACTCTCTGTTTACTCAGATGGAAGAAAGCTGAGGGGATAGAAATGGTGACCGGGGGAGGCTAATATGTTCTTCTTCAGGGACTAGGAGGAGCAGAGGATAAGCCTGTAGTTCGCCCTGGAGGTTTATGGTGGGGGGCACCTTGGTGGCTCAGTTGGTTAAGCATCCGACTCTTGGTTTCAGCTCAGGTCACGATCTCATGGTTTGGGAGTTTGAACTTTGTGTCGGCACAGAGCCTGCTTGAGATTCTCCCACTCCTCCTGTCTTTGCCTCGTGTCCCCACCCCACCCCCGCAACCCTCCGCCAAATAAACATTAAAAAAAGGATAATCGAGGAGCTCCTGGGTGGCTCAGTCGGTTGAGAGTCCGACTCTTGATTTTGGCTCAGGTCATAATCTCATGATTCATGGGATCAAGCCCCACATCGGGTTCCATGCTGATGACGTGGAGCCTGCTTGGATTCTCTCACCTCTCTTTCCCTCCTCACCTCTCTTTCTCTCTCTCAAAGAAACATTTAAAAAATATATGTCTTAAAAAAAAAAAGAATTGAATCAGGAAAGCAGTGAGATCCTGAAAAGCAGGACTTGAACTCCCTCTTGAGAGGGTTCTCGCACCTCCCAGGGCTCAGATCATGGTTTTTGTTTTGGTTTTTGGTTTCCTTCCACTTAGGTGCTGCAGAGCTTCAAGATCATGGACTATAGCCTCTTGATGTCCATCCATAACATAGATCACGCCCAACGAGAGCCCTTGGCCAGTGAAACACAGTACTCAGCTGACAGTCGCAGACCGGCGCCCCAGAAGGCTCTCTATTCCACAGCCATGGAGTCTATCCAGGGCGAGGCTCGGCGAGGTGGCACCATGGAGACCGACGACCAGTGAGTGGGCTCAGGGGCCCCGGGAAGGAGAGCATAGACTCACCGCCGGTTTTTCTTGAGGAAGGGGACCCAGCGTCTGGAATAAGAGTAGTCCCGATTCAGGAGTTAAGTTGACCGTATTAAGGTTTATAAAACTGTAGAGTGGACTTTGTTAAGAATGTAAAAAGAAAGGAAGAGGTCTTAAATTGGGGATTTATAATACATCTGAGAAAGAGAGCTATTCAGAATTAAAAGGCTTTTCAAAAAGAATATACTTAGGGTCTTAGACACGTCTGCCTATTATATTAGAACTTCACCAAAAGTAATTTGTTATAGGCAGCTTTATGGAAGGCGTCCTTCTTACCACGGCGGATCCTGTCAAGGAAGTGTATTTACCGAAGTAACATAAATGTCTTGTAGGTAGTTTCCTTTTTAAGGTCTCCTTTACCGTGACTCTCAAGAAGAGTGTCCTAGTGGGCGGGAGTTAAAATACGGAAGTACTGAGGAAGTTCAGAGTTATCGGGACGTTCCCAACATTGCTGAGTAGGGGTGATTTTAGATTCTCTTTGGTGGAATTGGGGTCAGAGGGGCAGGCGAATGAGACTTGGAGGCAAAGAGGTTACAGTGCATACTCCAGAGTGGTTCTTGGAGTTGGAGGAAGGTTCTCACTCTTCGGCGGTTTATGGAAGGTGGGTCAGTTATGTTTAGGTCTCAGTTCCCTGTCCTGATCTGACTCGAGGTTAAGAGAACCCCCTACGTGCAAGGCCAAAGATTTTCTTACTCTTCTCTTCTTGTCTTCCGGAACAGTATGGGCGGCATCCCCGCCCGCAATAGTAGAGGGGAAAGGCTGCTGCTTTACATTGGGATCATTGACATCCTGCAGTCTTACAGGTGAGGAGCGCGCGGATCCCAAGGGCGGGGGCGGAGTGCCTGCAGGTAACCACTCCTGTTTCCCCTTCAGGTGGGTTTCACTGAGTTCTTCCTGGACCAAGAACAGTGAGTTGCAGTCTAGCTGCCTGCCTCATTAGGTTTTAAATGGTGGTTTATTGCCTGCCCCTTTCCCAAACCTAACCCACACCTCTGTGGAGGGCCGAGTCAGTCCTCAGAAGCACCAGGGTAGAATTCACCGTCTGGCTTCTTGGGAAAAACCGGTGAGATGAGTCGCCCTCCATATTGGGGTACAGCCGGAGACACCTTCCCCCTTTCCTCGGAGGAAAAGCAGGAGGATCGCCGTGTCGTGTGCAGAGCCTGTGGACCTGAGGCGTGAAGTGGCAGTGAGGGGCGAGCTGGAAACGCTAGATCTCGGGCTTCCCCCTGTAAGGGTTCAGCCGCTCCCGAGGCCCGGACAGCACCTGGTTTTCTGTTTCAGGGTACTAGCGTCCAGGTTCACTCCTCTCGCATCTAGTAGCATGCCCGTCTGTTCCTCCAGTTCTTCTGTAGTAAATGCTCTTGTCCCTGACTTGCCAGGCACGTGTTAACTACCCTCTTTCTAAGGGGAGGTACGTGACTTCCCTGGAAACAGCTTTGATCTCTGTGTCGAACGAGCACGATCGTGTCTCTTCTTGGAAAGCCAGTTTTATGGAGGGGGTGCTTTCCCAGCGTCTTTAACTCCGTAAGAGAGAAAAGTAGGTCATTCATTTACAGGCTGTGTGACTGTGTGGTACACATTTCTCCCGGCAGGTTTGTGAAGAAGTTGGAGCACTCCTGGAAAGCTCTGGTACACGATGGGGTGAGTAGCAGTTTGCTAGAGGCGCTCCTCCTGCCTCCTTCATTCCAGTTTGCCCCCTCAGTGTCTTCTTTCTCACTGCGTTTGTGGGTTCTACCTTTCTGCCCGGGTCGCAGCCTCGGGGAAGCGGCCCCAGGGCTGCGTAGAGGTCCTCTCGCTGGGCCTCCCGCCTCTAACTCCGCAGCCGTCTCTTCTGCTCTGCAGGACACCGTATCGGTGCACCGGCCGGGCTTCTATGCCGAGCGGTTCCAGCGCTTCATGTGCAACACAGTGTTCAAGAAGATACCCTGTAAGTGGCTTCCACCAGACGAGCCCCCAGTGACTCCCTTACTCCGGGAGATGGGGGGGCAAGACACCTCTGTCAGGGAACTGCCAAAGCCTCTTCTGCTCTGCCCACGTCCCGTGAGAACTGCTGCCCGTCTTTCTGTCAGTCACTCGGTCTGTCCCCGTGGTTTCCGAGTCGCTGCTTTCCCCCTGGCTCTCCCTCCGTGTGTCATTGAGGTGAGGGGTATTTCTGGGAAGTGGGATTGGTGGGGGAAAAAGTGTCGTTGTGGGACTGGGATCCACGCCACAGGCTGAGATAGAGCCAGACTTACGGACGGCGGTGGAGGACCAGGATTATTATTATTACAAGTGTTGTGTTTTCTGTCCGTATCCCCGACCAGCCAGGGAGTTCTCAGACGAGGATCAGAGGGTTGGAGAAGCATTTACTGGTCTCTGCCTAGCAGTCATTCTCACTCTCTTCCCTCCACTTCCGCGACTGGGAAGTGCCGGTATTCTTCTTCCCGAACCTTCCATGCTGCTGTCCCCGGCAGATTTCCAACTCCTCCTTCCCATCTCCTCATCATAGGCCTCAGTCGTCCCTCAGTGCGGCAGAGAGGACTTAGGCATGCCAGACAGTCTTAAGAAACATGGAAAAATCTTTTCAAAGTCTTTTCAAAGTGACATGTAAGCAAGTATAAAGTGTCACGGTGCTGTGTGCGTAAGTGCTCCAAGGATGCAGAGGGAGAGGGCCGTCTTCGTCAGCTTGAACTGGAGGACACTAGTAAAGAACAAGGGGATGACGGAGTGGAGGACGTCTCATCGGCTGGAAGCAAAGCCATCGAGGTCGCGTGTAGCGGGGGAAAGATGTGCATGTGTCTCCTCTCGTCCAGGTTCGCTGCTTTCCAGAGTGAAGCGAACTGAGACGCACACCCTCTCCTCTGAAGAGTAGTTCATAGAGCTTGTCTTTGTTGACCTTAGTCTTTCTTCCCGCTTTGCAGAGCACCTTTGGGTTTGTGTTGGGAATGCTGGCGATTTGTATCTGTGTCTTGGTGATGGTTTCTTAGGTGGGTGCTAAGTAGGCTCTCTCTTTCCCTTTTGAAGTGAAGCCCTCTCCTTCCAAAAAGTTTCGGTCTGGCTCATCTTTCTCTCGGCGAGCAGGCCCCAGCGGCAACTCCTGCATTACTTACCAGACATCGGTCTCTGGGGAGCCCAAGGCACAAGTGACAACAAAGGCGGAAGTGGAGCCAGGTCAGCGCCAGGGCTGGGGTTCCCATGTGACTGGGCACTCCCTCCCTTCCGAGCCCCATCTTATCTGCCTAGGACCTCTGCTCCCTTATTCCTGTCCAGGAAAAGCCAAGTTGCTCGTTTTTCCCCTCTGTATTTCCCCCACCCCATTTTGTCTTTTTTTACTTACTGATTTTCTTCCCTTTTCTTTTTTCCAGGCGTCCACTTCGGTCGTCCTGATGTTTTACCTCAGACTCCACCTTTGGAGAAAAACAGTGAGGTCACGACTATTCCTGACCCCTATTTCTCACCCGTAGTTGGAGAGACTTTACAAATGCAAACTACAAGGTTGGTTCCTTGGCCCCTTTCATATAATCTTTTCATCTCTCTCTTCAGGTCCTTAGGAATCTCCTTAATTTTGTTTTTTCAAGAGGTCATTGCTTGTCATTTGCTCTTCATTAGATTTTTGCAGGTTTACTTTCCTTTAGCTCATCTTTAGTGATTTGGAAAAGTGTGTCTGTATCTCTCCATCTTCAGGGGGTGTGCAAGACCTTTCTGATATTCAGTCAAAATACTCCCCAACTAACCCTTTATCTCCTGGTGGGTTAGATGAGAATTTTCTGCTTATTTTGTAAGCCTGGGAAGATTCCTGGGCAGTGAAGAAAATGAACAGTCAATCTTGTAAAAGAATCCAGTATGAAGATTGTGATTTAATTTTGTTACATGGTGTGTTGATTATTCCATCATAATGAATTAACCTAAAACTCAGTGGCTTAAACTAACAAGCATGTATCAGCGTTTCTGTCGGTCAGGAATCTGGGCGCAGCTCAGCTGGGTCCTCCGGCTCAGGGTCTTTCATGAGGCGTTGGCCAGGGTTACTGTCTCCTCTGAAGGTTCAGGCGACTGAGAGGCTTCCCTTCTGAGCTCATTTCTGTGCTCGTTGGCAGGATTCAGTTCCTCGTGGGTTCCTGGACGGGGGCATTAGTTCCCCGCCGGCTGCCGGCTGGGGACCTCCCTTCTTTTTTCCAGGCGTCCACTTCGGTCGTCCTGATGTTTTACCTCAGACTCCACCTTTGGAGAAAAACAGTGAGGTCACGACTATTCCTGACCCCTATTTCTCACCCGTAGTTGGAGAGACTTTACAAATGCAAACTACAAGGTTGGTTCCTTGGCCCCTTTCATATAATCTTTTCATCTCTCTCTTCAGGTCCTTAGGAATCTCCTTAATTTTGTTTTTTCAAGAGGTCATTGCGTGGTTCTTTGCCACGTGAACCTCCGTTAGGACAACTCAGAACCTTGCAGCTGGCTCTCCTCAAGAGCGAGCAAGCGAGAGTGCCTGTGCCTTTGCAGAAGCCGTAATCGCCTTTGCAGAAGCCGTAATCTTTTCGTAAGATCCTAATCTCCAAATTGACATCCTATCACCTGTACTGCATCCTAGTCCCTGAATCCGGCCCACACTCACAAGGAGAAGGGATTACACAAAGGTGCGGATGCCAGAAAGCAGAGACCACCGGGAGCCACCTAAAGAGCGACCTGTCCCAGTCCGTCTCCTGGCCTCCCGTAGTTCACATCCCTCCATGGTGCAGAGTGCATTCATTGGCTCCACGGTCTCTAAAATCTCCTCCCATTACAGCTCAAACTCCAGAATTTTGTCCTCTGAATTAGGTCTTGGTTTGGACGAACTCCTCAGGTATTGTTCCTTGAGGACAGTTCCTTTCCGTCTTTGGACCTGTGAAAATAGAGCGACAGGTTTTTTCCCCACATGCCCAGCAGACAGTGGGGAGGCGGCGAGGAGACAACCACCATACACATCCCTGTACAGGAAGCGGAGCGCAGGAGGCACAGAGGAGTCGCTGGTGCATAGCCAGTCCCAGACCCGGCAGGTCCTGGAGTTTCTTCTCTCGGGTCTCAGAGCATGGGAGTAATTCTCCGTGGCCCTTGGCTCCACCCTTTGGAGTCTTGGTTTGGCTTTCTGGGTCTTCCATTCACAAAAACTAGAATGTGTTTGCAGCGAGTAGTTTTCTCAGCTTGCTTTCTTGCCAGTACAGTTTTAGGGTCCAGTGGTCTCTCCATTTTGCACTGTTTCTGTCCCTTTCAGTCCAAGCTGGCAATGCTTCTGTTGTTATAATGCGCTCAAAGATTTCGTGGGCCTCCTGTGAGTCTCACTGGGATTCAGTCCTTCAGACAGAAGCCACGGCCACGCTTACCGTCCCGGTAAGCCCTGTGCTGCTTAAAGCTCCCGTTGCTGAGAGGACCTACAAGACGTTAATCTTTTTGGATGGCCTTTTGTATGATTGAACAGTACTCCTCGAACCTACAGACTTTTATTTTTCTGAGGTCTCAAAAAAATGTTTTACAGTCGTACCCTTGGCTTTGTCTTTAGGCCACATTTTCCTGGCGGGGCTCAGGTTATAAAACTTGCTTGGCCACAAGCCATTTCTTAATTTTGCTATCCGGAGGGGCTCAGAGTTTTCAAAACCATTAAGTCCTGGCAAGTCCTCTTCTTATTTAACCAATAGTCCTTCCCTTCATCCTTTTTTTAAGCTTTACTCTAAGGGTTATTAAGAAGGCTTAATGGCTCCTTCAAGACTTTGCTTAGAATTCTCCTTCGCTAGATCACCCAGGTCATTAGATACGTAATCTACTTTTCCCATAACCGCATATGATACTGTCACTGAACTTTGTTCCACCAAATTCCATCACTTTCCAGTGAGATCTTTCTCACTCTCCTTTCAGCCCACACTGGCAATGCACCGATTCAAGTCTAAAATTGTACAGTTTATTCATGGCACTTTTGAACTTTCACTAAAACTCTCCTTAACGCCCACTTCCCTCTTCCAAGGCCACTTCCACTTTTTAGATTCTTAGTTCAGCAGCCCTTCACTTCCAAGGACAACACTCTGTGTTATCTACTGTGCAGTGAGTTACCTCCCACTCGGCAGCTGAAAACTACCGGCGTTTATTACCTCAGATTTCATGTGGCTTAAATACTTCAGTGCGACCTAGCTGGGTGCCTTTGGCTCAGGGTCTTCCAGGAGGTTACAGTCAAGCCGTTTGTAAGGGCAGTAGCCTCATCTGGAGGCTCGCCTGAGGGAGGAGCAAACTCCAGGCTCACTTATGTGGTTGTTGGCAAGATTCAGTTCCTCGCAGGCTGTTAGCCAATGGTACTCCCTTAGTTCCTTGTCACACACTTCCTTCCATGTGGCAGCCAGCTTCTCTCAGAGCAAACAGCGCGAGAGCACGGGCCGAAGAGGAGGCGAGGTGGGGTGCTTGGTAACCTGATCTCGGAGTCGATGTTCCCTCGCCGTCCGCTGGATGAGAATCACTAAATCCAGCCTGCGCTCAGTAGAGAATCGCCCCATGGCACGCGTGTCCGGCAGCAGTGATCACTGAGCACCTGCCTCCCCTGGGGATTAAGGACAGAGGGGAGGGTACTAGGAAATATTTTGTAGTACTCCAGAAGATAAATACTTACTTAAAATGGCATGCTTCTAAATCCGGTAGTTTCTTAGCCTTTTCTTTCGGAATCCTAACTCGATCCTGAAGTGAAATACGGGGAAGCAGTATAATATGTGACTTGAGAAGAGGGCCCTTCTTTTTTATCTTCTAATACTTCTCTCTGCCTCCATTTTTTTTTTCTCCTGTTAGTTCAGCCCTCTTGGAAGAGCCTGCGGTTGCAGAGTCAGAGTTCACCCACGTGAGTGTCTGGGATGTGGGGGAGGGGGGTGCATTGAAGGGTGTAAAGGTGACCACTGACGGAATGGAACAAGGACTTCAGTGGCCAGGTTAGAGGGACTGGGTGCCCCTCAGTCTTGCCTTTTTAAATTTGTGGTTTGGAAACCTTGTACTTGCCAGCGGAGACTGAAATAGAAGATGACTTCGCAGCTCTTCCAGTCGGGTTGAAAGTAACTTGAATTCCATTCCCACCTCATCTTGCACTCCACATCCTTAATTTGACACTCTTTCCCTTTCCAGTGAGCAGAAAAACTCAGAAGACCTAGAACAAGATTCTGCCAGCTCGGTGAGCCCAAGATGCCAGTCCTCGCCCCAGCAATGCTGAGTTTTTCTTCTTCGTGGTCGTCGCAGGAGGAGCATAGTGGGGGCTGGGGGTGCTCTCTGTCTCTTTCCTGAAGAAGATCCTCTTCTCCCTCCCCTTCCTTCTGAACGGGCATTAGTGCCCCGGACAGTCGAGGACAGCAGCATCCTCCCCACTTCCGAGCTGGGTGGTGCGAGTTTTCAGCCGGCCGGCCGTGGCTTCCGCAGCCGGATTGTTTTCCAGCCCCCGATTCTTCCTGCTGGAAGGGGGGTGGCCGGACTCGGTGGTTTTCTTCCCCCTCATCTACCTTCACCGGGCGCTGGACTCTTCATTTCCTCAGGACAGACTGGCTGGCACTTTGTCGCCACCTCCGCTCTTTCCCCAGAAGAAGACCCTTGTAATCTTTGTGAAGGTTTCGGGGCAGTAGTGGTGTTAAACCAGCTCCCACCTTTGTTTCTCCTTTAAAAACAAAAGGGAAGAAACCAGCGCACAGCACACGATTTCAAGCCAGTTTCAGATCAGAATTCCAGAAGCATTGGAGAGAGGCCTGTTCGTCGGGTTCCCTCAGCGCCCCCTGGTGTTCGAGGAGTGGAAGCGCGGACCTGCTTTCCAAGAGCAGCTCCTCTGTAACAACTCCTCTCTCCATGGATTTCTTAAGGCTGAAGGAGTGGAGAGAGTGGGACGTGGGGTGATCTTTGCCCCTTTTGTCGAAACAGAAGGACAGTCACGGGGCTGGAAGAGCCCTTCCTAGGCGGGACCCTACTCACTGCCGGGCCATCACGATTATTACTGTTTTGCAACTTGAAATGTATTCTGCTTGTTTTTCTAAAATGAAGACTGAATCACATGAATTTGGATCCTTCTCAGAAGGAGGTTTCTTCCTCGCCCTTCCCACCTTTTCCAGCAGCTCTGCTGCTCGTGGAGTTGAAGTGGGAAGGGGACACCTGTGTCCATTTAACAGGCAATCTGTCTGTGAGGCCAGAGAATATTCTCGGAGAGCCACAGGGAGCCAGCAGATTCTCGCCTACGGGAGGTCATTGCTGTGCCGCATGCCCTGTCCCTGCTCACGCAGAGAACGCGGAAACGGGCTGTGTAATCCCGCTGTTCTCGTCTCCAGCAAGAGTCGTGCTTCCCCGTCTGATCCTCTGCTCCTGCCGGGGGAAGGAGGCAGCCTGGCGTCTCAGGCAGAGTGTGGAAGGCTCTTCGTCTCCGCCCCGCCCGACCTGGATGGTGGGTTAGCCCGGCCCCCAAGTAACTGTCTATATTAGACACCCCCAGCCGGTTTCCGGCTGCCTGTCTTTGCTGCCATGTTCTTTTTTACAAGAAGGAAAGAAACAATTCTTGCTATTTTTTTTTTCATAATTTACTATTTATGATGTATTTAAGTGTTTTATTCAGGACAGAGTTCTGTAGGGGTGGGAGGGACTCTTTGAGGGGGGCTGGGGCTTAGGGCAGGGAGTGGGGGATCAGCATTTTTATGAAGTGTCGTCATTTGCCTCTACTTCGTACTGTTCAGAAACGGCAAATGCAGTATAAAAGTGATAAATATGGGGTTTTAATGTATTAAACTTTCATCAGTTATTTAGACCTTGTTTCTTCCTGATTCTTTTTCATACACCGTCCACTCCACCCTTCTGCCCCAGCTCAGGCTCCATGTTGTTTGCCCGTCTCTGAGCAAATACTGTGGTTTCCTGAGTGTCCTTCATGCTGGTGCAGCCTGGTGCTGGCTTCTCTCCCTGCCTTCCAGCCCCCTCCCCACCCCCCACCTCCCATAACAGCTTCAGTCTGACCAGGAAAAGCCGTGGATGAGTATGCAGGGAATTACCGTAGGTCTGTTGCCCAGAAGGCCACCCATTCTAACTGATGGATCTGGGGATCCAACACCCCAAGTCTTCTTCCAGTTTAGGAGGAAAGGAGAGGGACAAAGCAAGCTTGAGATGACTTGGTCTTCAGGTTCCCTCTCTTTCCTTCCCCTAGCCTGGCCCTAGGATGTCGCTTAGAAAAGCATAGAGAAAGCTTCCCTCGCTTCTGTTTTCCTCTTCGGTGAGGTTGAGATTAGTTGGGCTCTTTTACTGTGATGGGAAGCGAGAGCGAAGCGGGGGTGTGGGGCGCTCGTTCCAAGGCTTGCGGGTGGGGGGCTTTGGAGAGAAGCAAGTTAATACTATTCTTTCCACAGCACTCTTCCTTATCTTGTTAAGATCGTTCTACAAATATTTAAGCTGCAGGTAGCGAGCAATGCGCTGGGGAGTTGGAGGTCAAAAGAAGTAATTGACCTTCAAGAGCTGATAGGGTTCAGGAGGAACACATGCACGTACACGTGTGTTCACAAAAACAACATGTCAGACGGCATACAGTTAAGGATTTCAGTTGTCTGGAGATTGGTACAGAATATATAAGAAACTTAGAGGCCCCTGTGAACCAGAAGTGTTGGAGAAAGTTGCCCTTAAGCCCCAGGTCCTAGAGGCACCTCCAAACACAGAACAAGGGAGAGCCCACAGTAGGAGCGGTGGGGGGGGGAGACTGGAGGTGGAGGTCACACAGGACGCCCTGAGGCTGGGCCGCGGAATGTTTTCTTTTTAATTTTTTAATGTTTATTTTTGAGAAAGAGAGAATGTGATCGGGGGAAGGGGCAGAGAAAGAGAGGGAGACACAGAGTACGAAGCAGGCTCCAGGCTCTGAGCTGTCAGCACAGAGTCCCAACGCGGGCCTCAAACTCCTGGACCGCGAGATCATGACCTGAGCCAAGGCACACGATTAACCAAGCCACCCAGGCGGCCCGGAATTTTTTTATTTTAAATTACTTCGGCAGTGGGGAACTGCAGGATTTTTGCCTCTAAGGAGGACGTGATCCAAATGATTCCAAGACTAATACGTTGACAAAGTTCTGTCCAAGTGGATAAGAGAAGACTGATGAGAAGAAGAATTTAGAGGTGAGGTGGTAATAAAACTATGATAGAACAAATAATTGGAATAAAGGAGGAACTGGGGATTCTCAGCAGTTTTGAATTTAAGCCATTGGCTCAGCCTTCCTTTAGACCGAATAAGGAGAAAACGTCCCCAATAGGAGTCGAATGTGAACACGTTTCAGGCAGCAGTGGCCTTTCTGCCACCCTTCTGTGTTCACCTGAATTACTCATGCTGAAGGGGTGCAGCAGACACCCTCTGATGGTCAGAGCGCCCCTCTAGTGGTGAGCAGCAGCTGCTACTTCTGCAGAAAATGGTAACTAAAAGTTCAGGAAACCAAAAGGAACCAGAAGGTAATAAAGCTGGACAGCCTGATTCGACGTTTTTCTTGTAAGCGCGTCAGTCTCAGCTGTTCCGAAAGTTACTCACCAGAGTTGGGGGCTCGTCCCTTCTTGCCATGGATTGCAGAGTAGACTCTGTCTCCTTTAGTTTCTCTTTCTCTTTTCTTAGAGATTTTCTTTTGAAGTAATCTCTACGCCTAACGTGGGGCTCGAACTTACAACCCTGAGATCAAGGGAGGAGTCGCAAGCCAAACGAGCCAGCCAGGTGCTCCTCTTTCATTTTTCAGGGACACAAAAAGGTCAATGTCATTTGAAAGATGAGTTTTTAGAAGTTCATGATGCGGCATCTGTTTCCAGTTAACTCACTCAGGGAAATTTCCAGCCAAAAGTAGAGGAGCGAACCACCACGTATGCGCTGTCCAGCGTTCGATAATTATCAACAGAGATAAGGCCGATCTGTCTCATCGCTTACTTTCTGCTCCATTCCCACTTTCTTTCTGCACCTCCAGAGGGATTAAGTTAAAATAAATCCCACGCATCATATCCTTTCACCCATAAATACTTCCACATTTAACTCCAGAGATAAGGACTGCTTTTTAAAATAAATATAGGGGCATAAGAAAATTATGTATATATATAGAGAGAGAGAGGGAGAGAGAGGAACTTGGGTGGCTCGGTCAGTTGACCAAGTCCGACTCTTGGTCTTGGCTCAGTCACGCTCTCGTGCTCCGAGAGTTGGAGCCCCACATCGGGCTCTGTGCCATCAGCGCGGATTGGGATTCTGTCTCTCCTTTCTGCCCCTCCCCTGCTTGTGCTCGCTCGCTCTCCCAAAATAAATTTTTTAGGGGCGCCTGGGTGGCTCGGTCGGTTAAGTGTCCGACTTCCGCTCAGGTCATGATCTCTCGGTCTGTGGGTTCAAGCCCCGCGTCGGGATCTGTGCTGACGGCTCAGAGCCTGGAGCCTGCTTCGGATTCTGTCTCCCTCTCTCTCTGCCCCTCCCCTGCTCATGCTTTGTCTCTCCTGCTCTCAAAAATAAAACATTAAAAAAATTAAAAATAATTTTTTAAAAACTTTAATTTATATATAACTATAACAATATTATCATGCCTTAAAAATTTAATAAGTCTCCAGTCGGTCAGAATTAGCTAATTGTCTTACAAATGAAGTTTGTTATTTCCGACCCTGATCTCTCCTGAACTACCTCTTTTTTGCCCCCACCACCCAACTGAAACTTGTGTTAAGGTCACTGGTGACCATGCGGCTAAATCCATCAGTCCTCTGACCTGTCAGCAGCATCTGACAGCTTGTCACTCCCTCCACGTGGCTTCTGGGACACGACTTCCGCTTGGTTGTAGCGGTGTGCTCCTCGCCATCCTTCCCTCGTGCCTGCCTCTCGGACCGCCAAATGTTGACACGCCCCAAGACTCAATAATAGGACCCCTTCTTTCAGTCTACATTCCTTCCCTAAGTAATTTTGGAAGTCCTCACAGTAGCCTAAAGACCCTCTATCATTTGCTCAAGCCCCTCTGTCCCCTCAGGAGCCACAAACTATCTCCGTATCGGCTAAAAGCTCCCGGACTTCTATTTCCAGCCTTGACCTTCCCTCTGAACTGCAAACTCCTGTGTCACCTGTAGTTTGACCTCTTGAGGATCGAGGTGTCTCACAGGCCTCTCACACCTGACGTGACCAAAGCCGAATTTCTGATTCCTGCCCCTCCTAACCCGTCTTCAGAAATAATGATGGGGCGCCTGGCTGGCTCGGTAGAGCATGCGACTCTTGATCTCGGGGCTGTGAGTTCAAACCCCACGTTGCGCATGGAGCCTACTAAAAAAAACAAAAAAAATTTTTTTTTTAATATCTACTCCATGCTTCTAGTTGTCTAGAATCAACTGGTGTCTTTCTTAACACTCCCCTTAAAACCGCCATCAAATCCATTGGCAAATTATGTCAGTTTTGTATCTTACGAAATACTTGAAACCCAACCTGTGTATCGCCATTTCACCTCTTGTTACCACCCTGGAATAAGCCACCATCACAGTATCTGATCACTGACGTGGTCTCCTAACTGGTTTATCTCCTGCTTTTTTCACCCAGGTCCTTTCTCAGTGTAGCAGACAAAGTGATAATGTTCAAACATTAAGTCAAATCCTATCTATCGTCTTGTCGAAAACTTCCAACAGCTCCTTAGCTTACTCGGAATCCTTAAGATGATCTGGGAGACTGTACGCCAATCTCTTTAGTGCCTTTGCTTCTCTGGTCTGAGTTCTCTCGCCCTCCCTCTGTCCCTCTACTCCCACCCCTACGAGACTCCCAAGTTCTTAAGGACACTCCTGCCTTGGGGCGTTTCCACGTGCTCTTGTCCCCCGGAAGGCTTCGCTAATACCTATGTATGTAAGATAGAAACCACATCTACCCCAGTATATTTTTCTCTGACGTGATCACCATTATGTGAAAACAAAGGTATAGACGTATATTTATATTTTAACACAATGCAATATATTTCATATATATAATTTTAATATATAAAATAATCTATACATATAAAAGTATACATATAAAAGCATATATATTAAATTATATAACTACATACTACTTACATTTTGTTAATTCATTTATTTGCTTACTTGTTTCCTGGCTTATTGTCTGCCTTCCTCCATGGAATATAAGCTCCATGAGGGCAGGGTTTTGTCTTGTTCCCTTCCAAGAGCCCAGAATAGTGCCTGAACCACGGGTAAATGAATGAATGGTTTTGTTCTTTTCTCACGATAGAGCTCTCCTCTTACCGAAATGGGATCCTATCAGATTTGGTCTTTTGTGTGCGTTGTTGCAACTCGCATTTCTCCGAACAGCTTCTGACATAATGCTAACAGGACCTCTCTGTTCACAGAGTGTATTCCTTCTCCATTCTCCCGGTTGAATTAGGTTAATCTTATGGCACCATTTTTCACTCTCATTTTTTAAAGTTTATTTGTTTATTTTGAGAGAGAGAGAGAGAGAGAGGGCAATAGGGGAAGTGGGAGGGGGCAGAGAGAGGGAATGAGAGAGAGAATCCCAAGCAGACTCCGAGCTGTCAGCGTGGGGCCCAACTTGGGGCTCATCTCACCAACCATGAGATCGGGACCTGAGCCGAAATCGAGAGCCGGATGTTTAACCGACTGAGCCACCCAGGCGCCCCTATCTCATTTTTTGATGGTCATTATATTTTGTATTCTGTGCAATATCTCCAGAGACATTTTTTTTTTAGTGTTTATTTTTGAGAGAGACAGAGAGAGACAGAGCATGAGCGGGTAAGGGGTAGAGAGAGAGGAAGACACAGAATCCGAAGCAGGCTCCAGGCTCTGAGCTGTCAGCACAGCCCAACGCAGGGCTTGAACTCATGAACCGTGAGATCATGACCTGAATCGAAGTCGGATGCCCAACCGACTGAGCCACCCAGGTGCCCCTCTATAAACTTTTAAAAGTGTAGTAACTAGGGGCACCTGGGTGGCTCAATCAGTTGGGCATCCGACTTCAACTTAGGTCATGGTCTCAGGGCTCATGAGTTCGAGCCCTGCATCCGGCTCTGTGCTGACAGCTCCGAGCCTGGAGCCTGCTTCGGATTCAGGGTCTCCCTCTGTCTCTGCCCCTCCCCTGCTTGCACTCTGTCTCTCTCTTAAAAATAAAGAAATAAACATTAAAAAATGTTTAAAATAGGGGTACCTGGGTGGCTCACTCGGTTGGGCAGCCGACTTTGGCTCAGGTCATGATCTCGAGGTTTGTGAGTTCAAGCCCCTCGTCAGGCTCCATGCTGACAGCTTGGAGTCTGGAGCCTGCTTCAGATTCTGTGTCTCCTTCTCTCTCTGTTCCTCCCCTGCTTGTGCTCTGTCGCTCGCTCTCCTGAAAATAAATAAAGATTAAAAATATTTAAGAAGTTTTTTTAAATAAATAAAAGTGTAGTGACTAAAAACTGGTCACAACCTACTAAGTGTCTGACTAAAGGTGAGGTGACACTTCCCTGCACAGGTATCATGGACCATGTTTTCCCAGAACAGCGAGGACATTCCAGAACATTCAGTTCCTAGTCTCTTTGTGTTGAATGTTTGTCTTCATTTACTTATACATTTAGAAGAATACTAACTTATAGTTACCCTTGATGTTCAACTTATCTTTGCGGTTGCATTATTGTAATTCACCCAGAGCATTTTTTTTGTTGATGGATTCTATATTCTTTTTTTTTTTTAATTTTTTTTTAACGTTTATCTATTTTTGAGAGAGAGCATGAGCAGGGGAAGAGCAGAGAGAAAGAGAGGCAGACACAGAATCTGAAGCAGGCTCCAGGCTCTGAGCCATCAGCACAGAGCCCGACGCGGGGCTCGAACTCACAGACCGTGAGATCATGACCTGAGCTGAAGTCGGCCGCTTAACCGACTAAGCCCCGGATTTTATATTCTATGAAATACCCCTCTCTTGATCTAACTCCAGCTATTTGTGCTGATTTCTATTTTGTACAATATGAATATCGCTGTGCATGCTTTCTTTCATTACTTGCCTGATACATATTTTTAACCCTCTCCTTTTATTTTTAACTTTCTTTTTAAAGTTTGTTTATTTTTGAGAGAGAGAAAGCATGAGCAGGGCAGGGGCAGGGGGGCGGGGGGGAGGGGGGAGAAGAGGATCCAAAGAGGGCTCCACACTGACACCAGCAACCCCAACTCAGGGCTGGAACTCAAGAACCCTGAGATCATGGTCTAAGCCAAAGTCAGACGCTTAACTGATTGAGCCACCCAGGCGCCACAAGTTTCACCTTTTATCACTAGTTTTGTGTGTCTCTATTTACAATGTGTAGCTATTTTTTAAATGTATTTCTTATTTGCAAAATATTTTGGTTATATTTGAACTTTTCAGTAATTAGTTTTCTGTGTTTATTTCCCCTTTCCTGTCTACGGTCATACTGACAGGTTTTTTTTTTTTTCTCTAGTGATAGGGAGATTTTACTCCTACACAAGCTCTGATCCCCACCAATAACTTTCAAACATATCTATTAAAACCAGCGTTTAGATAATATCCGCGACGCTCCTCTCTCCCAACTCCAAGGATGGAGTTCTGTAGCCATGCCTGGTCCCTTCCTGCTTTCCCCCTTCCCTCCAGTGGAGAGGGCTGGAATTTCCAGTTTTACGTGTGTATGTACGGAAAGGTAATCCAAAGCATTTCGGAATATTCTTCTTGATGAACAAACCAAAATGGTTTACTAGTTTGTCTCCCATCCTTTGGGAGGATCGATTCGTCAAACCTTTTTGGGGCTCCTACCATGTGTCAGGCTCTGTACTGGGCTGAGGGATTGCGAAGATTAAGGCACTTTTTCTGCCCTTAATTCAACGGGAGAAAGAGAGACGCATTCAATTCAGGAGGCTAAGGGCGCGGTGGGTTGGTGCACAAAGCGCTCTGGGGAACCGACGGAGCCGGAGCATCATTAGCTAAGCACCGCCTTCGAAAAACTAAGATGCTGGCAGACACATCCACAGCAATTTCAAAGGTTCCTTCGCCGCTTCTCGTAGTTCAGCCAGCACAGAACTCAACCAGAGACCCCTGCACGACAGGGGAGGCAAAGGCGGGCCCTCTTTTCGTGTGTTACCTCGGTCCTACGTCCCCCGTGCGGTCCGTTTTGGCTGCGCCTACAGTTCCCAGCATGCAACGCGGAGGATGGAGGCGGAAGCCGCTCGCCGAGCGGGGCCCGTGATTGGTGGGGAGCCCTGGGCCAATGGAAGAGGTTGTTGTTAGGCAGTGAAGAGAACCGGCCCCGGAGGGAGCAGGGTGGCAAGATGGTGTTGGAAAGCACTATGGTCTGGTGAGGAGCTGCCTCGGGACCCCGTGGGGGGGGCGGGCCGGGGTGGGGGGCGCGTGTCGCGCGGAGGCGGGTGGGCCTGGGGTGGGGGTGGGGGACCGGTCGGCGAGACGCGGCCCAGGGCCGGGAAGGAGGGAGCCCCAGCGACTTCCTGAGTCATCCCAGGGCCCGGGAGCGGAGGATGGGCCCGGAGTGCCCCCCAGGACCCCTCAGCTCTCGGACAGTCGTTGACCGGCCGGTCCCTGCTGCTTTGCTCTAGTCTATTGTCGTCTTCGCTAGACCAGTCCTAGGTCTGCTGTCCGTAGCCAGAGTCCTGCTTCTCAGGCTCATCGTGGCAGTCTTCTGCCCTCCTCTTCTCAAAATAATGGATGTTAGGAAGAGAAATTGTAAATTCTCCCCCAGCCCCGATTGCTCCTGTCCTTTACCTTTCCCCGTATCCTCTCGAAAGGTACTGTTTATAAATGGCTTTTTATGAGCCAGGCATTAATTTACGTTATCTCACTTAAACCTCACAACGCTCCTAGGTAAATAAATATCCGTCCATTTTACAGATGGAGATACCGAGTCTCAGCGATTTTAAATGATTTACCCGAGCCAAGAGTTAAACCCCAGGCTGTCTGACATTAAAGATATCTTATCTGGCTTGAGCTGAGTATTTTGTTAGAAGTTGGAGTAGAAGCTGAGGACACAGACACTGAGGTTCAACAATTTCTTCAAAGTATGAGAGTAGGATATAATACAAAATAGTACACGAACACAGATCGCCAGGTGGATGGAGGAACCACCTAAGAGTTTTCTTTTCGTGGGCGGAGGCCAGCGTCGCCAGATAAAATACAGGATGCTACAGCTACCTTTGAGTTGTTCATATAAACAATAGTTTTTACCATAAAAAATGGCTATCGGTATGTCCCAAATATTGCCCGGGACATACTTCTACTAAAAAGTTCTTTCAAAAAAAAATTTTTTTTTAACATTTGTTTTTGAGAGGCAGAGTGTAAGGGGGGAGGGGCAGAGAGAGAGGGAGACACAAAATGCGAAGCAGGCTCCCGGCTCCGAGCTGTCAACTCGGGGCTCAAACCCACAAACCGTGAGATCATGACCCGAGCCGAAGTCGGTTGCTTAACCGACAGAGCCGCCCAGGTGTCCCAAATATTAGTCGTTACTTCTCTGCAGTTCGCATTTAACTGGGAGTCCTGTTTGTCTGTTTGCTAAATCTGGCAACTTCTGGGGGAGAGTGTGTTAGAGGAGAAAAGGGACAGGATTGGGAATGCGGAATCCTGTGGTTTGGGCACTGACCAGCTGCATGTTCTCGAGACTGGTACATCTCTTCCTGGGCGTAGGTAACCTCTTTGCCCTGACAGCACGGATGGGTCAGATGCTTGCGACATGCCCTGTGGACCCTGCAGCGCTGTACGTCCGTCGGTTGCAGTGTATTGAGGAGTCCTCAGGGAATTTCAGAGGGGCCTTGAAGGGATTCTGACAAATGTCGAGGAGGAAAGACTGACAGGTAGGGGAGGGGCAGAAACCACGTTGCCGGAGTGTAGATGCCCAGGGCGTGGTTAGGAAGTAGGAAACGGGCCAGGGTGCCTGGGTTGCAAGGTTGTTGGTATAAGGTAGTTTGTTTCTTTCTTTCTTTCTTTGAGAGGCAGATGGACGTCAGGCTCGGGAGGTCACCCTCCGCCCGGTACCCGTCCACACAGGACTCGCGAAAGAGTTCTGACCGTGGGCAGGCAGAGCCATGTACAAAACAGCATTTAAGAATATCAGCCTGGCCTGGTGCGCCTGGGCGGCTCAGTGGGTTAAGTGTCCAGCTTCGCCTCAGGTCATGATCTCGTGGTTCGTGAGTTCGAGCCCCGCGTCGGGCTCTGTGCTGACAGCTCCGAGCCTGGAGCCTGCTCTCCTCTCTCTCGGCCCCTCCCCGGTTTGCACTCTGTCTCTCAAAATAATAAACAAACATTAAAAAAAAAAAATACTGGCCTGGCTTGATTCATGGGAGGAAAGATTAGGTCCAGAGAGACATATTGGTGGCCAGTTGTAACAGTCCCGACACGGAATAATGATGAGAGCCACTGTTTTGTTTCCGTAGAGCCTCGTAATCTGTGCACCAAAATTCTGGGGAGGAGTTGGTTAAAAATTGCACGTAGTTGACGCTGCTCTCCACCTGCTGAGTCAGACTCCCAGCCGGAAAGGTCCAGGCGGAAAGGTCCAGGCGTAGGCATTCTTTTCTAAATGAAGACTTTTTGGAATAGGTGGATAAGACCACAAGCCCTTATTTGTTTTTTAATTTTTTATGTGTTTTTTTTTTTTTTTGAGAGAGACAGAGTGTGAGCGGGGGAGGGGCAGAGAGAGAGGGGGAGACAGAATCCGAAGCAGGCTTCAGGCTCTGAGCCGGCAGCACAGCTCATCGCGGGGCTCGAACTCGTGAGCAGCGAGATCGCGACCTGAGCCGAAGTCGGACGCTCAACCGACTGAGCCACCCAGGCGCCCCTAAGCCCTTATTTTGAGATGGATTTTGGTTGGGAAAAATTAGATACCTTTGAGCAAACGTAGTCAAGAAATAGATACATTATTCAATTCATATAAAGGTCAAGACCAGGAAAACTGAGGCGTGCAGACGCTTTTTAGGGGTGCACACGGAGGTGTTAAGGCATCCGTGGGCTCAGGGCCACCGTGCGACCGTCTCGCTCCCTGCGTTCCGATGCCCGACAGCGCGGGGGCCCCTCGCTTGCTCCGAGGCCTTGCAGCCCTCGGCCGTCGGCTGCTCTCGCCCGCGGCCGTCCTCCTGGCTGGAGTGCCCACTCTGGGAGCCAGTCCGCGTTTGCGGCCCGTGCGAGGCCCCGTGCTGAGCGCCTTCGATGCGTTTCATCGCCGTAGCAGCCCCGTGCGGGTAGAAATCCAGGCTCTAGGCCTCAGAGAAGTGACGGGACTTCCTCAGGATCACGGTGTTAATAAGCGGCGGACTGGGGATCCGAACCTGAACCCCAGCGCTGTCCTCACTCCCGTTCGCGTTCCTTAGAGTAGCGTCCTAATCACCTCTCTCCGTCGCGTTTGGTCGATATTTACCGCCGAAGGACACGAAAGCGGAAGATGACCGCCGGGCCGCGTTTTGGGTGCCAGCGAGCGGGGCGCCTCACGGCGGGGGCGGGGGGGGGTGTCCTCCCCTCCCCCCTGCCGCGCAGGTGGAACCGTCGAGCTCGGGTCTGCGGGACTCGATCCCGCTCAGGGCTTCATCTGCTTGCCTTGCCGTGCTCCCCGGGGAGCCGGAGCCTGCGTTTCGTGTTGTCCGGACCCCTGAGCTTGGGACACCCCGCAGGGGTGAGGGGAGCGAGCCCGGCACCCGCGAAGCCGCATTCTTGCCGTTTAGTCCGGCCGCCCGAGCTGTTGGACATCGAACCGGCTGCTTGCCTCGTGCTGTCCGCGCACGGTGCCGCCCGTCACGTGTTCGCTCGTGAATAATTTCTGCTTTTGGGAAATTTAGATTCAGAATGTACGTCGGTGACAGTGCTTAGTAACGCTCCCGGGCCGCCTCGGAGAGGGCGCTCCTGCTGCCCGAGTGGGTCTCCGTGCTTGTCAGAATCGCCCGTGGAGTGAAGATTGAAACTCGTTTCCTCCTCCTGTCGTTTGAGTGTCTGAGGCTGGTGTACTGCTTGGGAGTCTGCGTGTACGTTTGTTTATACACATGCATATGTACGTTCACACGCGGCTGTGCGTTGCAGTCTCCCTCAAAGGAAGAGTGTCGCGGGGAGGGAGGGAGGGGCCCCGGAAGCGGGGGGAGTGTCTCAGAGCGCCCCGCAGCACGCCTGCCCTCCCTTCCCTCTCCCCCGCGCGGCAGCGTGGACAACAGCGAGTACATGCGGAACGGGGACTTCCTGCCCACGCGGCTGCAGGCCCAGCAGGACGCCGTCAACATCGTGTGCCACTCCAAGACCCGCAGCAACCCGGAGAACAACGTGGGCCTCATCACGCTGGCCAAGTACGCGGGCCGAGGGGGCGGGGCTGGCCGGCGGCCACCGCGGGGTCCGGGTCGCCGCCGTTGCGCGGGTGCCGCGCGGGTGCGCCGGCCGTGCTGGACCAGCTTCTCCACTACTCACAGAGGGGCCACCCGCAACGGGAGCTCGGTATTAATCTGAATTTCACGCGGTTGTGAAACTAAATCTGGGGTGCGAGCCCACAGTATATGCCAAAGTCAGCGAAGGGCGGTTTGGGATCAGGGCCCCAGGGCGCGTACCGCACAGCCTCTTACCCTCAAAGTGATTCGTTTTAAGGACCGAGGAGCCTCCCGTCCTGGTATACACGTGCCGTCGGCCGGCAAGGGGGTCCGGAAGTGGTGCAGGATTCTCGGGTTGTCCCCCAGAGGGCGGGGTAGCGCAGGAGTTCAGGGAAGTTGGAGGGAGAAGGGAAGTTTGCAGAATAACCACTTACTTTCTGTGCTCGTATCTACTAAATACTAGATGTCTTTTTCCAGTTTTATTGAGATACGATTGACCTATAACGTGGCGTAAGTTTAAGGTGCACAACGTAACGATTTGATATACGTACATATTGTGAAAATGACCGCCACCCTGACTTTAGCTGACACCGTATCTCACACAGTCACAAGTGTTTCTTCGCTTGTGACGAGAACTTTGAAGATCTACTCTCGAAACACCGGGCTTTCAGTCAGGAGAAGGGGAGATTACGGTTATTATCAGGCTCTCTAAAGAAAGGCTGTCTTGACGCGGTCGGTAGAGCATGTGACTCTTGATCCACGTTGGGCGTAGAACTTACTTAAAAAAAAGGAAAGAGGAGTCAGGTACAGTTTTCGAGGCCCTCGCCCCGCCCCGAACTCACGGACGCCCCCTCCCGCGCCCCAGTGACTGCGAAGTGCTGACCACACTCACCCCTGACACGGGCCGCATCCTTTCCAAGCTCCACACCGTCCAGCCCAAGGGCAAGATCACCTTCTGCACCGGCATCCGCGTGGCCCACGTGAGTCCTGCCGGGTCCCTTCGCGCCTCCTCGGTCCCAGGTTCCGCCCCCAGCGTCGTTCGTTTCTCCCCTGCAGTCGAGCCAGAACCAGAGCAGGGGAATAGAGGGGCCTCGGAAATGACTAGAAGGATATGGTGGGTTGCATCCCAGGACTGGGGGTGACGGCGAGGGAGGAGACCCCTGGGATTAAGACCCGCCCCTGTTCCCTGTCTGCTCGGAGGCGCGGCGGGGCCGGGGGGGGGGGGCGGCGGAAGAGGGCTTAGACTGGGCGTCTGACGTGTGCCAGCCCGGCGGTGAGCTCGCGGAGCGCGGAACCGTGGGAAGAGAAGCGGAGCGGGGGGGAGGGAGCCGGGGGTCCTGGCTGACCGCGGGCGCCGCCTCCCGCCCCAGCTGGCTCTGAAGCACCGGCAGGGCAAGAACCACAAGATGCGGATCATCGCCTTCGTGGGGAGCCCCGTGGAGGACGGCGAGAAGGACGTGAGTCCGGGGCCGTCGGGCGCATCGCCGCGGGGGACGGCGGAACGCAGGGGGTGTCGGGGGGCCTCGGGGAGCTTAACCAGTTCGCGTGTGCTTTTGTGCGGCGTGTCACTTGCCCTGGTGGCACGGAACCGATTTCCCGTTTCTCCTCCCTCTTCCTAGCTGGTGAAACTGGCGAAACGCCTCAAGAAGGAAAAAGTAAATGTTGACATCATCAATTTTGGGGAAGAGGTGAGTAAGGACGGGCTGCGGGGCTTGGACCTGATCTGGTCATCAACAGAACCGTCCTCCCCAGAGGAGCGCCCTCGCGTAGCCTCCCCGCCCTCCCCCCCCCGCTCCAGGAAGTGAACACAGAGAAGCTGACGGCGTTTGTCAACACCCTGAACGGCAAGGACGGCGCCGGCTCTCACCTGGTGACGGTGCCCCCCGGGCCCAGCCTGGCCGACGCCCTCATCAGCTCCCCCATTCTGGCTGGCGAAGGCGGAGCCATGCTGGGGCTCGGGGCCAGCGACTTCGAATTCGGAGTGGACCCCAGCGCCGATCCAGAGCTGGCCCTGGTGAGCGAGCCCTGCCCTCGGGGGGAGCCGGGGGCCTGCTCTGCCCTCCTCACCCACACCCCCGCACGCCGCCTAGCTTCTCGAGGGCTAGGCGGTCCCGAGCGCCCGGGGGATCCCTGGGGACACCGGCGTCAGGCTCTCCCGTTCACTTCGGATGAAAGCCCAGGCTTCTTCCAAGTCCTGCCTTCACCCCCGCACCACTTCTCACCTCCCAGCGCCCTCCCCACGTGCATAAGCCAGAAGCCGCCCCGTCGTGTCCTTTCCCGCTCCTCAGGGGGCTGGCCCAGCGCCTGACCTTGCCCTGCCCTTTGCCAGGCCCTGCGCGTCTCGATGGAAGAGCAGCGGCAGCGGCAGGAGGAGGAGGCCCGGCGGGCGGCCGCGGCCTCTGCTGCCGAGGCCGGGATTGCCACGGCGGGGGCCGAAGGTGAGGCGGGGAGGGGCCGAGTGGAGATGCGGGAGGCGCGGGGACCCCCGGGCCGCGGCCCCGCCCTGCCACGCGCCCTCCCTCCCAGACTCGGATGACGCCCTGCTGAAGATGGCCATCGGCCAGCAGGAGTTCGGGCGCGCCGGCCTCCCTGACCTCAGCAGCATGACCGAGGAGGAGCAGATCGCCTACGCCATGCAGATGTCCCTGCAGGGCGCAGGTGAGCCGGGGCCGGGCGCGGCGCGGGGCCGGGGAGAGCGGCTCCGGGACTGGGGCCGGACGGACCGACCTCTCTCCCTCAGAGTTCGGCCAGGCGGAGTCAGCCGACATCGACGCCGGCTCGGCCATGGACACGTCGGAGCCCGCCAAGGTGAGGGCCAGCAGGGACCCCCGCCCCTGCCGTGCTCCCGGCCCCCTGCCGTTCATGGCCTCAAACCCTCTGGGCCTGCGGCCGCGCTTCAGGGGCGCTTCAGGGCTTCCCCGGTGGGCCGTCTGAGAGCCCAGGGGAGGAAACGCACGACACCCACCTCTCGTTCGTAAACTTCGCCGAGGCAGTAGAGTGCTCGCGGTCAAGGCCGAGTAGGCGTCCTCGTGTTCTGTCATCGTCCCCCCTTTCCGGTGGGAGCAGTCTGGAAGGCTGTGTAGGATGTCGTCTTCCCACGAGGGTGAAAGGGGGCGGAAGGCGGGAAAAAAGAACGGGAGTCTGTGAGCAAGGGGAAGTCCGGCGCCCAGGAGGCCGCGTCCCGCCTCTCGCGTCAGGGCTCAGCGCGCGGTTCCTACCGCGTGTAGGCACCGGCTGTGCTCCTCGGCTGTGCTCCTCGGGTGGCCTTCCTGCCCTGGGCCGGAGGTGGCCCCGTCCCCAGCCGGGTGGAGAGGGAGGCTCCCGGGGGGGCCCGGCGCCCGCCCCACACCCCACGCCCTTTTTCAGGAGGAGGATGATTACGACGTGATGCAGGACCCCGAGTTCCTTCAGAGCGTCCTGGAGAACCTGCCGGGGGTGGACCCCAACAACGAAGCCATCCGAAACGCCATGGGGTCCCTGGCCTCCCAGGCCAACAAGGATGGCAAGAAAGACAAGAAGGAGGAGGACAAGAAATGAGACTGGGGGCGAGGGCCCTGCTCGGGGGGCCGCTTCGGGGCGGGGGGGGGGGGGCGGGTCGTAGGCGTAGCTAGGTTATCTGTAACCACTGCAGCCGGAATAAAGTTTGGCCACTTTTGTTTCATTTTTGCTTCTGGTCGTGGCGGCTGTGAGTGTGAGAGGGGAGGGGCGCCGGCAGGAAGGGGAGCGTCCCCCGTCGAGTCCTCGGGACCTGGTCTCTCATTAACTAATTAATTAAAAATGAAACGGTATCGGCCTTTGGAGACTCGAGTCTAGAGCGGGGCCGGCCCGGACATGTGTGTCTCCGCACTTCTGGGAGGGGCCCAGAGAGGGCCGGGACCAAGCCGCTGGGACCATAGGAGGAAGGGCCAGAGCCTCGCAGCCTCTGGGAGGGTGACATTCGAGCCCTCTGACAGGGCGAAAGGTTCGTCAGCCGACAGGGAGAGGCGGGGAGGCGCTGGGGAAGGATCGAGTGGCGCAGAGACTGGCCGGCCGAGTGGCAGGAGAGGGAAGGTGGTCAGCCGTCACACCGCCGAAGAGCAGGGAGCTTGAGCCTGACCCTGGCCGGCGGGGTCTGTGCAGCCGCAAGGCAAGCCTGCCGCGCCTCCTCGGAGCGCCGCTTCAGAGGACGGTTTTCTCGGAGGGCACGGAGTAGAACGCAAAGTCCACACGGTCCCAAAGCAGCTTACTAAGCGGGAGAAGATACTTGCCAATGATGTATCTGACCGGGGGTTACTCCTCAGAATGTATGAAGAACTTCTACAATTCGGGGCGTCTGCGTGGCTCAGTCTGTTAAGCATCCGACTTTGGCGCAGGTCATGATCTCGTGGTTCGTGAGTTCGAGTCCCACATCCGGCTCTGCACGGACAGTGTGGAGCCTGCTTGGGATTCGCCTTTTCCCTCTCTCTGTAGCCCCCCCACTTGTATTCTCTCTCTCTCTCAAATAAACTTTTTTTTTAATCTTTTTTTTCATTTTTATTTTATTTTTGAGAGACATAGAGACAGAGTGGGAGCAAGGGAAGAGCACAGAGAGAGGGAGACACAGAATCCGAAGCAGGCTCCAGGCTCTGAGCCGTCAGCACAGAGCCTGATGCGGGGCTCGAACTCACAGACCGCGAGATCATGACCTGAGCTGAAGTCGGACGCTTACCCGTCTGAGCCACCCAGGCGCCCCATAAATAAGCTTTTAAAAGTTAAGTAAAAAGAACTTCTGCAGCTCAACACCAAAAAAACTAACAGTCTAACTGACCAGTGGGGAGAGGACCTGAATAGACATTTTTTCAAAGAAGACGTACAAATGGCCAATCCGTGAAAAGATGCTCAACATCACCAATCGTGAGGGAAACGCAAATCAAAACCACAACGAGATGTCGTCTATGCCGGTCAGAATGACTTGGACGCTGCGGTGGGAACGTAATTGGTGCCATTGTGGAAACAGTTGAAAATTAGAAATACCATATGATCTAGTCATTCAACTACTGGGTATTGACCCAAAGAACACAGAAATACTTGAAAAGATCCGTGCACTGCTCTGTTTATTGCGGTATTATTTATAACAGCTGAGATGCGGAAGCAACCCAATCAGTAGAAGAATGGATGAAGATGTGAGCTGACGTGTATATATACGTGCATGTGTATGAGGGACGCACGCACTGGAGTATCAGCCGTAAAAACGGGTGAGGTCTTGCCGTTTACGACAACAGGGACAGACCTAGAAGGAGTAATGCTAAGTGAAGTAAGAAAGACAAATACAATTTCACTTATGTGTGGATCCTTTTTTTTTTTTTTTTAATGTTTATTTCTGGGTGGGAGAGAGAGCATGAGCAGGGGAGGGGCAGAGAGAGGGAGACACAGAACCCGACGCGGGGCTCGAACTCATGAACTGTGAGATCATGACCTGAGCCGAGGTTGGACGCCCAACTGACTGAGCTACCCAGGCGCCCCATCGCTTATCTGTGGATCATAAAATAAGGAACAAACACACACACAAAAAACCAGAAACAGACGCATAAATACAGAAAACACTGGTAGTTTTCAGAGGGGCGGAGGTTGGGGGATGGGCAGAACAGGTGAAGGGAACTGGGACTTCCCAGGCTGACAGTTACGGAATGAGTAAGTCACAAGGAAGGAAAGGCACAGCGTACGGGGCATTTTATCAGTGTCGTGCGGTGACAGCAGTACGCTTGGGAGGGCAGCACGTGCACTTCCCGAACCACCATGTCCTCTGAAACCCCCGGAACGGGGTGCGTCAGCTGCACTTCAATTGTTAAAAGAAATCACATAATCCTCTGGTTGATTTTATTTAAAGAGTTTATTGGGATTTGACATATAAAATAACCTGCATACAAGCCGTGAAGCATAACGACAAAATGAGCATATCAGCATTCGGCATGCTGATGCCACGTACCTCTGCGTGTCTTCTCGAACCTACTCTGCAGCTCCCCAGAGATCTCGTTATCCAGTTTTATGTTTCGTCGTCTTTCCCTTCATAGTTTTCTCAGGATTGCTTGTTTTTTGAGTTTTATTAATAGTTTTCTACTGTGAGACTTCTGGAACTTTCTTTTCTTTCTTTATGTATTTATTAGAGAGAACATGAGTAGGAGAGGGAGAGAAAGAGAGAATCTTAAGCAGGCTCCCAGCCAAGCGATGTTCCTGACACGGGGCTCAATCTCACGACCCTGAGATCATGACCTGAGCCAAAATCGAGTCATGCACTTAACTAATCAAGCCACTCAGGCGCCCCGAGACTTCTGGAACTTTTTAAACAGAGGTTTCATTTCTGGGGTTCTTCAAAGTCGATGCGTGTTGTTGTTCATTTTTTCTGGTCGTATAGCCCTACATGCTGTGAATATACCACAATCTGCCCGTTTCCCCGTTGATGGCCATTAGCGCTGCGGCCGGTTGGTTTTCAGTTAGCGGGGTCATGGTGGGATGTTCTGTCCGCGCCTGCGGGGGCACAAGTCCAGGAGTTATTTTAGGCTGAATATCGCTCAACCGGTTTTCAGTGTGGCCGTGTGGATTCGAGCTTCCTCCTGCGGCGTCAGGATTCCTGTTGACCAACATCCTCTCCAGCCCTTGGCGTCCTCGAGACTTCGTAATTTCCGCCACTCTAATCGGGATACGTGATCACTCTGCGGTCTTGATTTGCAGTTGAGCTTGACCTTTTTAAATTTTTTTACAAATAGGTCTTCGTATTTCACATTTTTGTGAAATGTCGCTCCGTGTCTTTTGTCCATTTTTCTGTTGGATTGATGTTTTGTAAGAGTTCTTTAACTTTCCGACGCTACATTATCGATTATATGTACGTTGCAAATATGTTCGATTTAGGACTTCTTTTTTCACTCTAAAGGCGTTTTTGAGCGAACAAAATTCTTCGTGTCAAATCTCTCAATCTTTTCTTTCTGTGTTCAGCAAACTCTTCCAGGGGTCAGAAAGATATCGTTGTCTTTTTTTTTTTTTTTTAAAGTTTATATATTTTTGAGAGACATGGAGACAGAGCACGAGCAGGGGAAGGGCAGAGAGAGAGGGAGACACAGAATCCGAAGCAGGCTCCAGGCTCTGAGCCATCAGCACAGAGCCTGACGCGGGGCTCGAACTCACAGACTGTGAGATCATGACCTGAGCCGAAGTTGGCCGCTCAACCGACTGAGCCACCCAGGCGCCCTCGTTGTCTTTTTTAAAGGCTTATATGGTTTTGTCTTTCACGTAGAAATCCCGTGTGCCATCTAGAGTCGATTTTTACATACATGGGGACAGGGATACAATGTTCGTGTTTTAATGTGGACGGTCCTTTGGTACAGCATTGATTATTGAGAAATCCCACCTTTCTCCAGTGACCTGCCCTATTACTTCTGCCGGGGCCGACATCCCGTGAGTTCTGTCTCCAGTACCCTGAAGTCAGACCTGAAACCAGACCTTAAATAAGGTTCCGCAAAGAGAAG